>WEDG01003627.1:0-55475 GCA_017591395.1 Schistocephalus solidus | reverse complement strand
CATCTTGCGAAATACGTAGTTGTAAACTGAAAGTCACAAACTAACCAGACCTCCATATTGCCGTCGTATATCGACCCCAGGACAGCGAACGGACATAAATTAAGCACTCATCACAGAGAGTAAAACAAATCTGCCTCTAGCAAACACTTATTAATACTTTCGAGCTTTCAACGCTCCAAATATCAATTGGGTATTAATATACTTTATTTAGAATTTATATTTGGTTAGCACCGGGAAGGTACTGTCTAAGCAAACATTAGTAACGAAATAAAGTTATGACAATGTGTGCAGATAAAATGTACAAATTCATAACTGGTCCTGCTATGTCAACAGTTAGCAATGTTTTAAAATTGATTGTGAACCGCGATCGGAAAAATTCATTCGAACAGAAATTACTTTAGTTGGTACATGACGAGTTTCACCTAACCCGTCGGAATGGAGACGCGGTTCCGAAATGGGCAGCAGTCAAGCTGTTTAGATCTAATCATTAGTAGAGACGACAATTACATCCTTGCATTAAGTTCTTACGCGCCCTTGGAGTAAGTGCTCATTGTATTCTTGCTTGTCGTAAACAGTCATTTTTCCGTACCCAAAACGTCGTGCAGTTAGGAGAGAAATGTATGGAAAAGGAATTATCCCAAAATGAAAGAATTACTGACTGGGATAGACTGGAGCCCTGACACTGTACCTGACACAACCGCTGCCTGGTTCTTCATTAGTAACTTGATTCAGTAGTTGGTAGAGAACTTCTGTCCACGTAAAAGGTGATCGTGCGTCTCCCGACCAGAAAGGGTGACATCGGAAATACAAATGAATCTCAAGAAGAAAAGAAGACTATGGAGAACATATGCCAGATATCAATGAACCGAACATATTTCCGCTTTTAAGAAACACTGAAATCGGTGTCGGAATCTTCTGAGAAAAGAAAGATCAGCCTTTGAGTCAGAAATAGTCCACGACATACCAAGAAATTCGAAAAGATTTGTTTAAAGACTATAAGGGAAGCAGGTTTATCGATAACTCTGATAAGACCAGCCTCCTTTCTAATTTTTTTATATCCGTGTATACAGAGGAACCACCCTTTGACGAGGGAATAATAATACAGTACTGCCACATCTACAAACAAAAAGAGCATGGTGTCGTTCCCAATGGACAAAAGTAAACAAAACTCTGAAACAGCTACAGTCCACTAAATCCCCTGGTCCAGATGGTATTTCTGCAAAGGTTCTCCATGAACTCACCGACCAGCTGGCATCGGGTATTTGAGTAACCCTCTTGAAACTATATTTACGCTACCTCGAGACGTCCAATGAACTATAATGTCTCCTTATATCACCCGTCCTCCAAACGATGACGTCATTCGGACGTACAAATTCGGTGGTCCACAGTCTTAAATGCTGTGGTTTCTTTTGGATACTAACCATCATCAGAATTCAATTCTGGATCCTATGATGCTGAGGACTTAGTTCATTGACGCATTTTCGTGAGATTCTGTTTCATACGCCTAAGTGATCAAGAACGAATCACCTCGACGTTTCATTATCTCATTCTGAAATGCTACTGCAGTATTACCCTATTCTACCACCTGACCATTTTTTCCTTAGCAGATTTTTTCTCCTACCTTCTATTCGAACATGAAGGCCTATTGAACTCTGCCTCCATTTTCATGGTAGGAGATTTTTTCACTGCCCATTTTTTCTAGTTCACCATTAATTTTTAAAAAATTGCTAACTGTTGACATAGCAGGACAAGTTATGAATTTGTACATTTTATCTGCATACATTTTCATAACTTTATTTCGTTACTAATGTTTGCTTAGACAGTACCTTCCCGGTGCTAACCAAATATAAATTCTTTAATTCTTAAACTACTTCCTACTCAACAAGATGCCAGCTAATAAAGCTTAAATTTCTTTGGGTCAGGAGACTTGAAGCAGGCTTTTGTCTCCTTTTCCAACTAAATAATAGTTCAACTCTCCCCAAGCTTTCTGTCATTACTCCCGTAAGTCTTCCTTATAACCTTAGAAATTCTGCACTAATTATACCTCCCCTGCCTCTTCCACGTGCAAACGCTATCTCTTCTTTGCTTCTAGGTAAAGTTTTTTTTGGAATAACTTACCAATTTAAATTAGGTCGTTACCAGGTCTATCTGCATTCAAGCGAAGACTGCACATTTATCTTAACACTGCTTCTATTAACCTTATATTTTCCTCATCTTTTCCCAGAAGCTTTCCCCATGACTCGGAGAAAGGACCATCGGGAATTTAAGTGGCCCTCTTGAAACTATATTTTCGCTACCTCGAGTCACCCATGAACTATGATGTCTCCTTATATCACCAGTCATCCAATTGACAAAGTCAATTGGACGTACACATTCAGTGGTCTACAGTCTAACCATCATCATAATTAACTTCTGAATCCTAAGATGCTGAGGACTAAAGTTCATTGACGCATTTTCATGAGATTTGTTTCATGCACCTACGTGATCAAGAACGAATCATCTCGACGTTTCATTATCTCATTCTGAAATGCTACTGTAGTATTACCCTACACTTCCACTTGACCTTATTTTCCGAAGCAGTTTTTTTCTCCTACCTTCTTTTCAAAAATGAAGGCCTATTGAACTCTGCCTTCATTTTTAAGGTAGGAGTTTTTAACTGCATATTTTTTTATAGTTCACCATTAATTTCAAAACATCGCTAACTGTTGACAAAGCAGGACAAGTATGTCTACATTATTAAGTATTTGTACATTTTATCTGCACACATTGTCATGACTTTTTTTCGTTACTAATGTTTGCTTAGACAGTTCCTTGCCGTTGCTTACCAAATATAAATTCTAAATGACTAAGTAAATTCTAAATATGAGAACTTCATCAGTGGTCATCAACTCCAGGAGGTAAATATTCTTAAGGACTTGGGTAAATGGATAACACCAACTCTCAAACCATCGTCGCACTGTGCGAATATCGCAAAGAAAGCTATGTGTATCTTAAGCGCAATCAGGAGGTCCTTCGTTAATTTTGACGGAGAGCTTTTTGGGCGCGTGTTTGGAACATTTATCCGGCTGGTGTTGGAATATTGCGTTCAGGCGTGGCGCCCTTGAATGAAACATGACATCGCTCTGCTGGAGAAAGCTCAACGAAAGGGCAACGAAACTAGTCAGTGGATTGGAATGCCTACCCTATGAGGGCCGCCTAGAAAGACTTAAAATCTTTCCTCTCTCTTATAGGCAATGCTCTTCAGATGGCCAACTTTTTTGTATTGGCAAACATGACAAGTCTCTGAGGTCACCAATACAAACTGAAAAGAAAACACGCCAAACTTGAAGTGCGGGCCAACTTCTTTTTCCAACGGGTGATTGAAGAATGGAACAAACTGCCAGCTTCGGTTGTTCAGGCTGAAAGCGTTCAAATGTTTAAAAGAAGACTTGATGCATTTTTACTTGATGAACATATATTTAGTTGACAGCAATGATCGATATACTAAAACGACTATCGCCATGTAGCATTTGCTTGTTTTGATAGCGTTTATCTGTAAATAGAGTTTTCAAAGGCTCTGCCTATCTCCATTTTATATACTGAATTATACTGAATTATAAATCTTACTTGGGACATACTTAGTTTAAATGGATTACCTCGGAGATTATTCGTAGTGGCAAGTTGGAAAAGTCATCATATAGGAGGGTGCAATCCATGCCAGCAGGATACGGATGGTTTGTATCAAGTCCGCGCGCAACTGCCTATAACTCAGAGGATAGAGCTTTAAGTTATTTAGACAAATGTAATATGACAGTTCACCTTGACCTCTAACTAATTTTGTGATTTGCCGTTGCACACTTTCGAGCAAGTTGTAGTCCTGTTGGTTCTACGGTCGCCAGGCTTGAATCGCTTATTCATAATGTGGCCATGCAAACGTACCAAAGACAACAGAATAGCAGTCTTCATCGAACATTTTAAATGACAGCTTGATAGCGTACAACATTGAAATGGCGGATTTAGCCACCTTGCAACATTTCATAGAAGGCTTCAGGTTGTCTTTCATCCAAACTCCAAGATCCTTCTGTGTGTGTGCTTCTCGGGGTGGCATACCGTTCAAATAGAAGGGTCGTATATCAGTGACCTGATTTCAATTTCCCAGGCGTAGCAGGGCGCATTTGTTTAAGTTGAAGGACAATAGTCATTTGCCGGAACACTCGTCCAATCGACGAAGCTTTTCTTGGAAATTGTCTCCATTGGCAGCAATGTGGATAACTTTCCAGATTTGTATATCGTCCGCAAACATAGCAAATTCACAGTATAATTCTTGGACATAAACATTAATGAACAAGAGAAATAGGATCGGTCCGAGCACTGAACCTTTTGGGACTCCACTCTCGATGAATGTGTGATTTGATCATGATCCGCCTACACAAATCACTTGGGAACGAACAACGAGAAAATTCTTGATCCATGTAAGACGTTTGCCTCCAATACTAAAAATTCTCAGATTGTGGAATACGATCGAAGGCCTTCTGGAAATCAATGTAGACCACATGCACAGTGTCTTTTGCATCGAGTGCTTTTGTCTCACTTTGCATCGCATAAAGTTTAATTCGTAACACACGATCTCCCCTACGAAAGCTGTACTGGGCAGTTGATAAGAGATTACGGGTTTCTAAATAAATCATCAATTCCTTTTTGACAACCTTCTATATAACCTTGCAACAGATTGAGGTCGGGCTGACAGGCCTGTAGTTTTTAGGAAATGTACTACTACCACTTTTGTGAAGTGGTGTGTTGTGGGTTGGTTTCCAGTCGGTAGGAAGAATTCCCGTATCGAACGATATCTGTCACAAAAAGGATACTGGTTTCGCCAGCTCTCGAGCAAGTTCGAGGAGTAGCTTTGCTGGTATCAAGTCAGGGCCAGGGGATTTGCATGCCTTCAGACCTTTTAGTTCTTAAAAGACTGCCTCTTCTCGAAAGAGCATATACTGAATAATTGGTGCTCCCATAGTCTCGTAACTAGATGGAATAAAACACAGCTTCTCTGGTGAAAGCCGACTGAAAGAACTGTGAAAATTGATCAGCTTTGTTTTTAATTTCTGATATCTCGAAACCGTCATCATTTCTCAAAACAGGAATCGGGTTCCTGTAACATGTGCATTTTCTTACATAGCTGTAGAGTACTTTTGGATTGTGAACTGCTCGCTGGAGCAAATACCTCTCGTAATCCCATCGGCTTTTGAAGATCATGCTTTTAACCTTGTTCCTTTTAGTTTTGTTTGCTTGCAAGGCTGAAGTTTCATTGGATCGGCAAAATGTATTCCAAAGCCTTCTTTTCCTGTTAATCTCTCTTTTTATATCCCTTGTTAACCACTGTGGTCTGTTAGATATCCTTAGTTGTGATGGCGGACAGTGGCATTTGAGTAAATTCAACAAACACTGCTTAAATAAATTCCAGTCCTCAGTGAAATTCCCGGAGAATAGAAGATCCCAGTCTATTCGTGATGCCTCAGCTCTCATCTTGTAACAGTCTCCTCCCCATGGATTGGGCCTGGTTTCATCTTTTGCAGATGGCCCAGAATATGAACAATACTCCCATGAAATTACTGCATTATCACGTCGACCAAGTGAAATTAGGCAGTGTACCTCGTCTTTTCACTGTCAGGATCTTTAGTAAAGACGAGATCTAAACAACTAGCCTGTTGTCCTCCACGCGCTCTTGTTAGAACAAATCCATGTTGTGTGAGAAGAACTTAAGTGTTGACTTTAGCAGACGGGGATTGAATGCAAACTTTGAGCACTGCGCCTGCAGATCATTCTTTAGAATGCTGGGTGCATTGAGGTCACCCATGAGACGAACATCAGGTCGATTACTTATCTCCTTTATGTTCTCCAAAAACCAAGTATCAGCTTCGGTGTCTGTCCGCGGTGGTCGGTAAAAAGTCATATCTTCAAGGGAATGCGATCCCCGCTTCTTTATTTTCAACCAATTAGCCTCAATACCATTGCTTATTTTCTCTGTCATTTTACACACTGTGAAATTGCTTTTAAAATATAGCGCAACTCCTCCATCGTGGCGGTGGGTGCGGTCTCTCTTGAACAAATGGTACCAGATAAAGCTACTTTGCAATCACTTATGTTCTATGACAGCCATGTTTCTGTGATTGCTATCATAGTGGAAGATAGAACAGCTACACGAATTCTCAGTTCGTCGGGCTTCAAAAACAGACCTTGGACGTTGGCATACAGAAATTTAAGTATGCAACACTCGGCAGAGCGAAATTCCGTTTGTCTCGAGTTTGCCAATGCTAATTTGCCACTGTCTTCATGAGCATTGGCTGGTTCCAGAGCAATGTTTCAGTTCTCTGTATCACGCGTCCCATGTAAATAACCAGACTTTTTTCTCCAGCTGCCAGTCTCATTTTCATTTCTATCACTAATTCGCGGCGGTTTCCGACGTTCTGTTGGAGAGTAGTCCAGCTGCTTATGAGAGTTTCAAAGGTTGGTTTTTCTCGAGAGTAGTAGTGTAACCTCTTCCTTTTTGTCCAAGACAATTTTGATAGGCCTTGGTCTCACGGTTTCTGACTGTTTAATATCCGTTTTTTCCGAGCCTGATGGCTGCGCAAATGGTTATCTTCTCTCCCAAATGAAGTATGTCATTCAGTAGGTGCTGAAACATAGCAAGATAGGCGGAAATCCTTTCGTTTGAGGTGTGCGCATTTGATTCAGGTAAGCTCTGGATAACTTTGCAGTTCTCTCGGTCTAAGGCGTCCTTCAGGACACTGCCAACCCTTTAATCCTCTGAAAGACCAGAGGGATTCATTAGGTTTGTTTTTAACTTTATAATCATGTTATGTTGTTTATTAATTCTATCTTGCCACTCGTGGTTTTTTTGCTCTCAACTAAGGACCATTTAGAACTGCTGGGATAGACGGCAGAAGTTGAGTCTGAAGTCGGAACTGCCTTTGGAAGAGGCATTATTGAAGTTTTCCTGATATTAATGTTATCCAATTTGGTGGTATTTGTGGTGTTTACCCATTGCAGCTTGCCACGCATTTTTTCTTGGGATGTAACTACGGGCTTGTTAGAGCACCCAAGAGACTATGTTCCTGTTATCCGGTCGTTATGGGTATTCACGTCCGAACATTGTGAGTTGTCACAAATTGTACTTTTTGGTACCCGTAGTAAAATATAAGAACATCCCACACAAGATTCATCCTCGAAGCTGACGAATTTGGCTGCCATTTCGCTTTTTGCGCGCTTTGCAGGTCCTTCGTTGTAAGTATAAACTGATCGAGGGCCAGTCGTGGATGCCGAAGCAAGCTCAACAGACTTTCCTTTACAGGAAGTGTCATTACTGGTTATGTCGCTAGCAAGCAGTTGCTTTGAGTCCATAAATTTTAAAAGCACTGCAAATGCGTATGTTCTCTTTTGGGCGTACAACGAAAATTCCGACTGGGTTTGGAGTTTGGCGAGTATTTAACGAAATATGAGCAAAAAATGCTTCCTATTGTTCAAAAACGTTTAAAAAAAACTTTAAAATACAAAGAATGCAGGAACGACTCAGCCGTTCAGAGATGTTGAAGGTTCTGGATAATTTCAGATATTCACGAGGTTTTTAACGTTTGGTTCCTTGAGTGACTGTCAGTTTTTATTGGTGCAGAGGCTGCAAAGTCAACTTAAATAACATCAATTTCAGTATCAGTATATTTAAGGGAGACATAGGTGAGTCGCCTTTGAATTCCCTATTTGTACATGCGAGTTGTGGTATCAAAAAAATAGTATCTCGATATGTTGGCGAGGCCAACATAGTGGAACATAGTTGAAAAAGAGCAGACAGTGCAAAAAAACTCCCGGTGATATTTAGGAGTAAGAAACTGTCGCTCTTGGGGGGTCCAACGGGGGCATTTCAGGAGGTCACATGAATCGGCCAGATTCTCCCTTGCTGATTGCAGAGTCCGTTGAGGGCATTTCAAAGGCGGAAATATATGTCCAGCTCATCCTCGGTCAATTGCGGTTCGAACCAAGGGAGAACGTTCATACACCTCATGGAAGACGGTCGCCAGGTCCAGCTGATGCGAACACTCACGGTGTCACCAAGGTGTGCAAATAATTTAAGCAGTTAGACCTCGAGGACCCCAGCATGGGAAAAATGGGAGAATGCAAGCCCTCGAATGAAAATAACAAACATAAACAAATGTTACTCAAATATAGCTAGTAGTATCATAAATGCCTTATTTTCTGACGTCACACTTGCAGCTTTCAGTTAGTGTTGTAGCTCGCACCATTATATCGATCTAACTTTCGCTTAAAAACCTCCAAGGAGTCCGACATAACAACATCCTGAGGAAGACTATTCCAAGCTTCGACTATTCTTTTGGAGAAGAAGTACTTCCGAGTGTCTAGCCTTGCTTCAGTCACACGTAATTTGAGAGGATGACCTCTCAAGTTTGTTGTTTTTGCTAACTCGAAGAAATCCCCTGGGACGAGACAACATTCCTGGACGCGTAGTATGCGGAATGTTAGTACCAGGTCCCCCCGAAGCTGTATATAGTGCAAGGGAATGAGATGGAGACTCGACAGCCGTGTTTCATAAGGCTGTGAGCCATGTCCAAGGACAAGTTTGGTTGCTCGCCTTTGGACCTTTTCGAGGATGTTGATGTCCTTCGCCGCTCAGGGTATCCAAGCTTGGATAGCAGACTACAACTGTGGCCGCACGAATGTTCCGAAGACTTTAGCGAAGCAGTTGGTTGTGAAGGCTGCAAAAGCTCGTGTAAGGAGGTACAGAATCGACATGGCTGACTTCGCTACCTGTGCGCAATGTAGGGAGGGTTTAAGCGAAGGCATGATCCAGACTCCAAGGTCCTTTCGGACATCCACTTCTTTCAATGGAATGCAATTCAGACTGTTAACCGTACGGTTCGAAGGATTGCTTTTTCCGACTCGTATGATGTTGCACTTGCTCTCATTAAACGGCAAGAGCCAGTCATTTGACCATTTCTGGAGTCGATTTAAGTTTGCCTGCAAGTTCTCTTCATCAGCCGTATTTTAATGACGCGCCAAAGTTTGAAATCATCGGCAAACATGGCAATATCGCAGCCCAGTTCGTTGGCACAGTCGTTGATGTAGACAATGAACAAAATAGGGCCGATAACAGAGCCTTGCGGAACACCACACTCAACCTCAACTTTAGTCGACTGTTTGTCGCTGATATGGACAGTTTGTGAGCGGCCAGTTAAGACGTTTTCTATCCATGTCAGAAGTCCACCTCTTACGCCTATGCGTTTAAGTTTATAAAGAAGGCGATGGTGCGGCACGCTATCAAAAGCCTTTTTGAAGTCTATATAGACTGCGTGCACCATATTTCCACTATCGACCGCTTCAGTCCAACGTCCTAAACAGAAAAGCAAATTTGTGACGCAGGATCTGCCTCTACGAAAACCGTGCTGGGCTTCGGATAGCAGATTGTTTTGTTCGAAGAACTGCCTTAGTAGTTGCTTAATTATTTTTTCCATGATTTTGCAGCAAACTGAAGTTAGGCTGACCGGTCGATAATGTTTTGCAGAGACCCGGCATCCACCCTTATAAAGCGGCGTAATCCATGCGGATTTCCAGTCGACTGGTAGACTTGCGGTCTGGAAGGATGTTTGGAAAAGCGAAAAGCTTGGCAGGTACTTACAGGACGCGGTGACTTAGATTACTTTTATCCCAAAAGTTCCTTGAGGACAGTAGTCTCTGTGAAATGAACAGTCTCGACTATTGTATCCACTTCGAAGCCATCGGTAGGGTGATCTTATCTCGTTTCCTTTGTGAAAATCGACTGGAAAAATTCCGAAAGATGATCAGCCTTCGCACCGTCTTCAGTAAGGTCTATGCCCTCGGCTGTCCTCAGCAGGGGTATCGGATCCTTGTTCCGTGTATTCTGTCTGAGGTGACCGTAAAACATTTTCGGGTTCACGATGACACGGTTCAGCAGGTCCACTTCGAAAGCCTGTCTTGTTCTAAAAATAAGGCCCTTGACCCGATTTCTCTGCATTTTTGTATGCATTTAGAAATGCAGGAGTTCCGTCCGTAAGCGATTTTTTCCACAATCTCAGCTTTTTGTTAACTTCGTTTTTTAAGGCCTGCGTAAGCCATCGCGGTCTGTTGGTTAACCTTTTTCTCAAAATCGGACAGTGATTTTCAATGAGCCTGTGCAGTATGTCCCGGAACGTTTCATGGTCCTCGGTTATGTTTACAAAGAATAAAGGTTCCCACTGAGTGCGCATGAGTTCGGCCCTCATTCCACCAAAATCGCCTTGCCATATATTCCTTCTGATTTTTGTGGGTTTTGCTGGTATAGAAAATAGTGAGTACTCCCATAGCAGTACCACGTGGCCACTTTTGTCTAGCGGCGGTAGACATGACACTTCGTCGATGCTGTCGTGCGACTTCGTGAGAACAAGGTCCAGGCAATTGGCCTGTTGTCATTCGCACACCCTGGTTGGAAAAGTGACGTGCTGTTTGAGACGTTGCTTTAGCGTCGTGCTCAGAAAACAACCGTCGAAGGCTAGATCAGAACTATGTGCACAGGTCGAGCTCCAGTCGATGTGAGGCGCATTGAAGTCACCCATGATCAGGATATCCAACCGTGTAGCAATCTTTTCAAGCTGCTCTAGCAGGTAAGTATCGGCTACGGGGTCTCTTCTCGGTGGGCAGTAGACTGTCAGGACATCTAGACTTGATGTACCTGGCACTTTTTACGGATAGCCATATCGCCTCGGAAGAAGACGCGAGTTTATAAGTTTTGTCTAAAACGGTAAGTTCGCTTTTCACGTATGTGAGTATGCCACCTCCTTGACGCTCTTTCCTGTCTTTTCTAAAAATGTTGGTAGCCAGCCATAGTGACCTCTCGGTCATCCACGTGTTGGGACAACCAAGTTTCTGTTACGGAAATTATATCTGGAGATAGATCGCAGACATGAATCTTAAGCTCGTCGAGCTTCGATAATATACTCTGTGCATTGGTGTACATGAATGTTAGTTTTCGGTTTGCTCGGAAAGTGCTAACAGTCGGGCGCGAGCCCCTGTTTACTGGGCCAATTGCGTGGTAATCGGGAACGGGCCTCTCCAGGAGGAGAACAATGGACGATGGATCACTTGGTTGTTGTAAATAACCAAATTTGTTTCCCCTCGCTGAGCCGCCGTCTTAGTTCGATGACAAGTTGATGGCGTTTGTTCCGCTCCACAGGTGAGAAGTCCTGTTGAAAAAAAACTCCAGGGTTTGAGTTTTTAACTTAAAGCGCCTCGACAGAATGAGACTGGCTTCCTGGCTACTGGTCAAGATAACTTTTAGAGGCATAGGACGTGTTGATTCATATTGGCTTTCGGGCCCTTTTCCAAGGCGGAAGGCTTTTTCCAGTTCAATCGACGTAGTTGGTTCCAGCATATTTTTCAGGAGGTCATGAAAGTGGTTCATGTCTTTAGAATGTCGGTCTACTGGAGTCGAAGCTAACCATGGCATTTTCTGTAACAACGACGCTGTCTTCCACTATATGGTTGAAAGATTTCACGTTGCGCACTGGTGATGATGGAGGGGATGCTGACTGGCTATGTGTTGGCTTTGATCCGGCTTTTTAAGGTTTCGGCGAATTCCACGGGTTCGACGATTTTGAATCGCAGGTGGTAGTTTTGGTTGGGAATCGATTCCACTGCTTGTGCTTGGTGTGCGAATCTCAGTAGTTCCTGTGGAGGACAAGGCAATGGTCAAAGTCCCATGTTCGAGCTTTTTTGAGGAATCTTTCGAAGTCAGTTGTCCATTGGCTTTTTCCTTCTTGGTGTCAGTTTTGCGTTTTGGACGGAGTTGGGATACCCTTTGACCGGTTATCGATGGTTTTGCTTCTGGTTAGTCGTTCAGTGGACTCCTGAGTGGCATCTACTGCTTTAGAGGTGCCTTTTAGCGCATATTTTATTGGTCTTATCTCATCCTCGAGCTGGTTTAGCTTCATGGACAATTTATGACAGCCTCCACAAATGGCAGTGTTGTCAAAAGCGTCCATATTAATTTGAGAGAACGCTCGCTGTCATGATGAGGTGGTCGAGTAGCTAGTGAGCGTCACCATCGCGTTGGTGGTCGCGGGTTCAATCCCGGCTTGTGGCATGACTTTTTGAATTCTTGTGTGGTGACTTAAGAAGTAACGGATGGCTAGGTGTAGGTTTACACTATCATCGCTTTTACCCATGCGGTATATAAATTATCTACTCCGCCTTTTTGCAAATTAATGAAATACCCCGAACGTCCTCAACTACTTCTGCTAGTGGAAGTTGTTAAAAGTATTTGTTATAACGAGTTACTCGATATAAATTGCACAAGCAATTAGACAGAATATAGAAAATGAACGACTCAAACTTTTTTGTAGATACTCATCAGAATGCCTGACGAGCAGTTAGAGCCTGGATTGGACTGGTAGGTTGTGAAGGCCAAGCCAAAATTTCCAGCAGGTTGCTCTTTTTGGAGAACTGTCCTAGTCGAACAAAAGTCCTCAGAAACCCTGGAGAGAGAATGGATTGGACTGGTAGGTTATGGAGGCCATGATTTCCGACAGTGCTGGATTTGGAGAACTCTCCTGGTCAAACTGTGAGGGTATCGAAGGCAACTAGGTGGAAGATTCAATTAATTGATTCAATAATTTGAACCAATTAATGTCTGTGGACTGATTGTTTCAGTGCAAAGACTCCATTAAATTCGGTCTTCTTGTTGCTCGAAAATTCAAACCATGCGGCAACTTTGTCAGTTCTGATTTGAAGCCGTTTTATGAGGAATTTTGGCACGAGAAAACATTCTCGATGAGCAGGAAGCAAGAAAGTACGTGCAATATTGTCCGGAACAGTCCTAGTGAAGCGCTAACGAAGTTCAAATTGTCCAATTTGGAGAAAAAATAATTGGTTGTTCCTATGCACATGATGTAAACGATGTTCGTCGCCATTCATTTGCGCAGTGAGTTGTCGGTACCTGGAAAGGACTCCCACACGACCTCATATGGGCGGACACGACAGATACATACAAACCTAAACTGGATATATATTCAGTTCAGTTCAGTTTATTTGAGGAAAATAGGCTTACGCCTTTGAAATCCCTATTTGTTACATACAATTAGCAAGAATAAGAAGCAAATTAAAGAAGCAACAATCAAGTGAATGCAAGCAGATTTACGTGGTAAACTGATATTATTAAGGTTAAGTAGTCACATAGTCTTCGTGGTGCTGCAACATGTGTATTTCAAGCCGATGTTTGAATGTATCCACAGACTGGGACATAACAATCACCTCAGGTAGGTTATTCCACGGTTCCACAACATGGTTGGTGAAAAAATAGTTCCTTACATCCAATCTTACTTGGGGCACACTTAGTTTGAATGGATGACCTCGGAAATTATTCGTAGTGGAGAGTTGGAAAAGTCATCACATAGGAGAGTGCAATCCATGCCAAGCGCGATTAGGAAGGTTGGTATCAAGTCTCCGCGCAATTCAGAGGATAGAGCTTGACCTCTAACTAATTTTGTGGCTCGCCGCTGCACCCTTTAGAGCATGTTGTAGTCCTGTTTGGTCCACGGTCGCCAGGCTTGGATCGCATATGCAAGATGTGGCATTACAAACGTACCAAAGACTTTAGAAAAGCAGTCTTCATCGAAAACTTTAAATTCCCGGCTTGATAGCGTACAGTTTTTTTGAAAGCTAAGTGAAATTTCTAATTATTTTAATGATTTCCTTATCCAAAGCTTACTAACTGATTTTTTGATAAAAACTTTGCACTTTTAACAATCTATCAACTGCTTATACCTGCGGTGCTCGTCCACTTCTACAGGCGTGAACATTTAGTCAACTTTTTCAACCGATATAGCCTCGTTATTAGTCAGGTTGATCTGCTATACTAATAAGTTTCCTCAAGCACGTATAAAGGTCCTTAGTTAAAATTTTGGAAAAAACATTTGTCGCAGAATATTATTCGCCTGATTTTTTCCTAAGTTTGACCGAATAAAAGCCTCCTAGCAAAAATGAGAACGAAAAGCTCGGCTCATCGCAAGCTCTCAGCCATTGAACCGAAGCGTTGCTTGGTTGCATCAAGTAGTCACAGCAGTGATATGCATATGCAACCAATCGTTTAAGCTAAGCAGCTTGATCTCTCTGCTTTACAAAATTGTTATGATTTTATGTTAAAGTTTGGATCAGTTCTCTCTATACTCGGGAACTTATTCGACGGTGACATCTCTGCTCTTCCCTCTCAGGAATGTCAGCGTCTGGATTCTCTCGTCCATTTGGTTGCCAGTGAAACATCAGACCGACAGAAACGAAAATATAATTTTCTTTTAAAAAATATTTTCCGGGAGAGACGACTCATTGACTTTGCCGTAGACTTCTTGTACTCGTGCGGTTTTAACTACAAAATAGCGGAAGCCAAACGCCTCTCCTCACGTAGCAAAATCCACCTATATTAGTCACCCTTTTTTTCACCAATCGAGTTGGACACCATTTTTGCACAACGAGGTCAAATTTCTCGTTATCTGGAAGTAGCAAAATGTTTCCTATGTCGGTATCTTACACCGATGGAGCGAAAAGAATGTGTCTCCCCTTCTTGCATAGGTCTTCTGCCTCTCAATCCATTATCCATAAGTCTGGTCATGGCTATGCAAACCATAACGAGACGGTACAGCAATCTCCTATAGTGCTCGGTTCAAAAACCTCCTTAACTCCAACCCCCGCTCTTCTTTCAACGAATCCATTAACGCCTTATGTCTCGCGAATAGGAATTTCCAACGCAGTAGCTCTCAGCCATGTCGTAAACCCACCTTTAATGTCAGTAGCTCCGTCTAAAGTGCGAACACCGACTGCTTCTCCGTTTCAACGTAGTTTTCCTTGTATTCTACTGTTGACTTAGTCAGCAAAACTGGGTCAAGTCCAGCTCGTTCCCATTCCACGCTATCCACTCCGGTATCAGCTGTCCAATCTTTTAAACTTATCAATAACCTGGGCAAGTCAAACTACGCTCCAAAATTAAGTTCCAAAAAGAAAAACGTTAGTAAAGTTGGGAAAACTCCTAACCCTCCAGCATCTACCATACATACCCAAAATTTCCTTAGCAACTATCCCAACCAATCAACTTCTCTGGCTCCCCCATTATTTAACACTACCCCTTACGGTAACAGTTTTCCAAAACAATTTGTTCCATTTTCAAATCTTATTCTCCCCCCACATTATTCCAATATTCCTCAAAATCCTATTTTAAGGCCTCCTATTTTCGCTAACGCAGAAAATAGACTTCCTGTCAATGGATACCACCCAAATCTGTTTCTCTACAATAATCCTAATTTAGTTAGCAGTAACAGCTTAGCTAATTGTAAACAGTAGCAATTTTACTTTCCGTCCGCTCCTTCTTCTCTACAGTTTACTTCCCCACCACCAAGTCTTCATTTTTTTATAAGTAACGATAACCCTAGTTTGGATACTCGAACTACGCTAGATGTCATATTACTTAATGCTAGATCTGTTTTAAATAAGATGGCCCAACTGAGAGCCATTGTTTTTGAGTTAATGCCCGATGTTTTTATGTATAATTAACGCTCCCTTCGGTAGATCGACCCTATGACACTCGTAATTCCTCCATGATCATTTCACAACCCCTTAGCTCCACAACTAACCGGTCTTTGTTTTTTGTCTCCAAATATGCTTTTTATGGAATAATCTTCCACTGCAAATTAGGGTGTCGTCTACATTAGCTATTTTCAAAACCAAATTACGCAAACATTTAACTTCGGAAGATATAAAGTACTTATTGTTTGTTTTCTTCCCAAACTCGCAACTTTTGGATTTTGAAAAGGGTCCTCCTGGTATTTGAGGCAGCTCCCTTGATATTATATTGGTCTCTACTTATATTTCCATCATCCTCTGCAGAGTCAATCTTTGCATTCACTTTTTCTTTCCCTCCTTTTAAACTAACATTGCCAACTCTTGAAAACCTTGATACTTTCGTCCAAATTTGCAACCCTGACGATAGTCTCCAGGTTCTGTTGATGATCGAGGCGGTTTCTGATGGTTTCGCCTCTTTAGTGATGGACTATGCAGTCAGCAAGGTCGCATCTGGATGATGATCTCGTGACCTCTACTGTCCCCTCTTCGTTTCGACCATTTTGTTTACGATGAGTTCGTCCTCTCACTCCACTGTTGTTTATAAACAGTAGCTCTGACTGCTTTATTATCTCTCACCCGACAAGGAGCGTTCCGAAACCCTCATACGTTGTCAGCAACATCACAATACTATCCCAATGCATTTAGCTATTAATTTTTAGTGAAGCAATTGCTCTTTTTTAAATTGGCGGCTCGCCGAACTCCGCCTCCGATTTAACCCTAGGAGTTTTTACTGCTTCTTTTTCCAGTTCACCGTATATGCCAAAAATTGTTGACTTTTTGTTTTAAAAATGGCAAATAGTTTTGAATCGGATATGTTTACCATACTACTCGTTTCTGCTGTTCATATGGATGCTCACATAGTGCAGCAATTATCCACTTCGTATTTATTTAAACCACGGTGCTAAGTTTGTAATGTTGGGGCCCTCTGGGCCTTAAATATACAATTTATTTATTTATTTATAGTATGAAGTTGGCGGATTTAGCTGCCTTGGAACATTGCGTAGAAGGCATCATGTTGTCTTTCATCCAAACTCCAAGATTCTTCAATGTGTGTGCTTCGCGGAGTGGCAAACCGTTCAAATAGTTGGGTCGCATATCAGTGACGTGATTTTGATTTCCCAGGCGTAGCAGGGCGCATTTGTTTGAGTTGAAGGACAAGAGCCATTTGCGAGACCACTCGTCCAATCGACGAAGATTTTCTTGGAAATCGTCTGCATCATCAGCATTGTGGATAACTTTCCATATTTTTATATCGTCCGCAAACAAAGCAAAGTTACAGTCCAATTCCTTGTGGGACTACACTTGACAGCTAGCATTCATTCTTACAGGAAGCCACTGTAACGACACAGCAAAGTTTTGCGCATTCATGGAGATAACGGTGGATGACTGTGCCTCCAGCCCACTGTGAGAAAACTTTATTCTTTTTATTTTAATGAGTTACTCCCGTTACTTACGTTATAGCAACCTATGTATTTTAACATTAAGTCAAGGTCAATGTCAAAATCGAAGGCGGTTGGTTCAAATTCGAAGACAAGTGTATTCGTGAATTTAAAACTGATTTTTTTCGTTTCCGGTAGAAAATATTTGCTTAATTATTGACAATTTATTGTATTTCTACCTCATTATCAACTGCACACACCTGCAGTTATTTCAATTGACAAAAGAGAGAAATATACGGTTTTGAACTTTTTCACCATGCATATATAGCCTCATTAAAGTTCTCGCAGATTTACACCGGAAGGACGGAATCTAAAGATTAATTCTAGAAATTAAGTTGATATTTTGCAAGTTTACCTTATTTTCCGTGAAAAAAAATAATTTGCTGTTGCTGGTATACCAGCACACATGGCCTCGCCAGTAGAGGGGGCTGAGAGGGGGCCAGAAAGGGGCCAATCACAATCGACTTTCAGGCCATTTGTAAAACATGGTCAGGCTTCTTGTAAAGACTGGAAAAGGTGCTTATGTTTGAATTTAAACCCAAATAGGCGATATTTATCAGATACAATACTGTTTAAGTCTAATTATAGGGTACTTTGATGAACTGATTTTGGATGGTTCGTTTAAGTCAGCCATTACACGCCATTTGTCTACTAAGCGCGTGCTGGCCTGCCGTGTTACTTGTACGATTGACCTATTGTTTTTCAAAGCTGCTGATACTCAGGTAGGTAATCCAGAGGTCTGGAGATGTTTTATAAGATAATTAGCCACCTTTTGCCTTGTAAATTTCATTTCTAGTTACGTATGCTCTAGTTAAATGTAAAATATTAACAGTTAATTTGGTAGCTTACAGAATGATTCATATGCCCTCATATCATTTATATATTGTGTTCTGTTGTCAATGCAAAGTAACCATGAAGCGTAAATATTACGGAATAAAGAGGTGCACCGTGTATAAGCAGGTATTGTGTGCTATGCATGCGTATCATGCTGCTACCGAAGTTGCGCATGATCCTTCGCTATCTTCGTCGTTAGCGTCATACCCCTCACCAGAGCTTCAAATGCCCGAACTCTTTCCCGAGCTTTCAAATGGTAGGTTTTCAGAAAATGTTATTCTGAGTTGGATTCCAGAATCAATAGTGGTCACGGAAGAATCAAGTGAATTACATGGCAGATGTTTTATCGCTGATTTGCAGGACGTCTGCTAGAAGACGAATATGCCGCTTGCAACCGTGAAAGCGTTGTTGGAGATGCTCCATCCTTACCACCCTGAGGTTCCGAAGGACCCAAGAACGTTATTGCGTACTCCACGTACTTGCATTAACAAGGTCCTGAAGAACGGAAGCTATGTTCATATGGGCCTTGGGCGTGGTTTACTGGATGAGTTAAACCATCGGCAAGAAACTAAAATTCCTGAAATGGGCATCCAGTTGCACATCGATGGAATGAACTTGTTTAAAGGATCAGGACAATGCCTGTGACCTGTTCTTGCTCGGGTAAACTACTCGGAAGTTGGACTCGGTTTGTAGTCGGTGTGTTCTCTGGATTCGGCAAGCCGGAGCCACTGGATGAGTTTTTGAGGGATTGCATTGAAGAATTGAAAGAAATTTTGGGAGTTTACCTACTGCTTCCAAACACTCGGCAAATAATGAAAGTTAAATCATCCAATGTCATATGCGACTTACCGGCTCGCTCATATGCCCGCAGGTCCCCTGCCATCTTCCACAACGGTTATGTGCTGTCGACGGAAGCGCCGGACAACGTGGTACAGATCGGTGGCATACCGTGCGTTCTGACATCTATTACCGCTAATGGAATACAATACCGTCCGTTTGTTGACTACTGTGACTTTTTTACAACAACCATTTCTTCTTCTAGCCTTTTCATGTTTAAAGCCTCAACTTTGGCAACCACTCCTTCGTCTGCAACCCTATCTAATATTATCTGTATATATGTTGCTTTAAACATCGATGATCGATTTTAACTGGCCAGTTGACATAATTTTTCATCCTGCATAGCCTCTTCGCTAATTCTATTTCACTTTAAACTCGTTACCTAGCTGATTTTTACTTGCAGATTTTATTCCAAAAAACGTCACTTGTGACAATTTTCTTTTCGTATTATTGATTCAAAAAATACTTATATTTTAAAATCAATATGAATCCCCAGTCAGCGCTTAGACGCAAACATCCTCTTCGCGTAAATCTTACACTAGAGCAACCCACCGTAAGCATGAAGAAATTAGGCCTTGACGCCTTGGAAAACTTTAATACCTTTATGTCTAAATATGGTTCTCTCTTCGCGATCCTTGGTACCATTTTTAAGGGAAATTTGTCTTCACTCACTTCTCAACAATGCGAGAAACTAGAGCCTTTTATAAACATGGTCAGTACTGAGTCAATTGACCGACATAAAAGAAGTTTCAATTTTCTTTTAAAAAACGTCCCCAAAAGTAAAATATCCCTGGACGTTGCATTTCATTTTCTTTACTCATGCGGCTTTTAACTTTAAAGTCGCTGAAGCTAAAAGGTTGTCCTTCCGTAGCAAAAACCCGCCAATTCTGGTCAACCTTTTTTCAGCGATTGAAGTTGACCTTATTTTCTCTAAGCATGAGCACTCAGCTCAATATTTAGAAAAAATTTGTTTATCTGTCGGGATAAAACCCCAATTGAACGTCGGGCTTCACCCTTATTAGCAAACGAGAAGCCTTGGTCTACACCTTCAATACCAAATGTTATATCAGAGGTTTGTCCTCTAGCTAATGCAAGCCCACGGCCCTCCGGATCGAAAGGAATTTCAATTCCAGCTGAATTTTTACCCGTTAACCTTAGTCCTGGTTTGAGTGGAAATTTTGTCAACGTCACTTCTTTCTCATCTCAAGCAAACCATGCCTGCTATAGCTGCCAAATCTACTAAACCTAAGAAAACTCCTAGTAAATCTGAATCATTGGCTAAGCCAGGCTTTTAAAATCAGTTATGTGAGTACGGAAGGAAACCTGCTAACACCTCAGCATCTACAATAGATGCGAACGCTAACGTTAACATCTTTTCCAACCCAAAAGTGTCCGAAATCCCAAAATAATTAACCCTTCTAATTATTTTACCAGTTTTTTCTAAATCATTTATTCCTTTTTCAAATGCACTTTTTCCGCCAATTTATGCGACGTTCCCTCAAAATCTCATTTCAATGCCACCCCCTATCTTTCCCACGCCACAATATAGCCTTCCCTTCCATGGTTTTCATCCAAATATGCCATTGTACAATAATCTCATTTCTTTTAACAGTGACATTTCGACAAAGTGCAGACTAGAGCCATTTTGTTTCCGACCTTTCGTTTCTTTTTTCTAGTTTTCTTCTCCGCCACCAAATTATCCTTTTTTATAAATACTGATAAGCATAACGTGCAGTTTAGGAATACGCTCAGCTTAGTTTCACTCAATGCGAGATCAGTTGTAAATAAGATGGCTGAGTTTACAACAATAGCCTTTGAGCTTGATCCAGATGTGCTGTGCATCACTGAATCCTGGGCTCACTTTCTTATTTGTGACTCGACGCTTGCCATAGATAATTTCGATTTGTACCGACAAGACCACGCTGAAAAACGTGACGGTGGTTGCCGCCTTTATATTAAGTCATCCTTTGTAAATTTCCCTTTTCAGCTTAGCATTTCGTCCTTTTCTGGAAATGTATGCTTTGCTACAGTCATCCTCCCGCACAATAAAAAAGCGTTAATTGGCTGTGTCTATAATCCTCCATTGTACTGGCAATGAAAGCGAGCTCTTGAACTATTTGAAAAAGATGCGGAGACTCAATTTGATGTCAAAATAATCATAGGCGATTAAATCTGCCAGACATTGACTGGCAGGCAAATTCCTCTCCGCCAAAACATCAGAAATTGGTCGATTCTATAAACTTTTCAAACATGTCCCAATTGGTCAGATCAGTTACTAGAAATGACAACATCTTAGATTTACTTTTTACAAATGATGTCCACCCTCTGTTTGTGAATTTCCATCGCGATCTATTCACAAGTGATCACGCAATAATTCACTGTTGTTTTCCAGTTTGCTAACGCAAACCATGAATTAATAAATAGTTTCGTAAGCACTCTAGATTGGCATAGCATATATTCAGTCAACGATCTTAAATTATTCCGTGAGCTATTGCAGAGCCTCACAGAAAAAATCCGGGCTTATATCCCGTTTAAGATTTTTAATTCAAATACAGCTTGTTCTAATGTTCCACATTTTCTCCAAAATAGACTTAAAAAATTACGAAAGCAACTTAAAGATTCATCTAAAAGCTCTTTTTCAGTTCACTTAAGGGATTGCACAAATACTTGAATTTGCATCGAAAATTAGGCTTGCGAGAGATAAGCGTAGGGAGTCTCGGGCACTAAGTGATGCCAATTCATCTAAATATGTTGCTCAAATATTCCATGTTCGGTCATCGGCTAAGCGTCTGAATGTAACTCCGCCCTTACTCGACTGTAACAAACAATTCGTTACAGACGATTTGGGCAAAGCAAAATTGTTAAATTCGTTTTTTGCCAACAACTTTACCAATGAAACGAGCCCCACTCCCACAATTCCTCTGCTTTCACATTCGCTTCTAACCACCATTAATTTATCGCCTTCACGTATTCAAAAAGAAATAGCTCATTTCAAAAAATTCACATCGGTTGAAACTGATAACATTCCAAACTCACTTATTAAACAGTTAAGGAATTTTCCAACTTTACTTAGCAAATTATTCTCAAAATGGTTTTTTCCCCGATTATTGGACAAGTTCTATTATAACACCAGTTTTTAAATCTGGTTCCCGCTCTGACATTCATAACTATCGCGGTGTTCATAAAACGCCCTCTTTTGTTAAACACTTCGAAAAACTAATTGCAAAACAAATCACGGATTTTTGCATAAGCAATCAAATTATCAATTTTTCCCCACACGGCTTCTTACCGGACCGTTCTTGTGAAACCTGCCACATGTCTTTTCTTAATCTAATACCTCTCTTTGTAATGATCATCTATCTGTAGTAGTTATCTATTTTGATCTAAAGTAAGGCATTGGCTAAAGTGCCTAATAGACGACTTCTAGCTAAACTAGAAGCTATAGGATTTGGTAGTCCCTTTACTGACTTTATTAGATCATACCTAAATGCTCGAAAACAAAACGTTTAGTGGGGTCCTCATACTCAAGTGCTACCCCGATTGTTAGTGGTGTTCTTCAAGGTACCTTATTAGGTCCTTTGTTGTTCTTACTGTATATTAATGATATTTAATCGATAGTTAAACATTCTCAATCTTTTATTTATGCTAATGACCTCAAATGCGTGTATTCCTTCTCTAACTCTGCGACCGAACGATGCCTAGAACAAATTCATTCGAACTTAGACGCTCTTTCGGCCTGGAGCTCCACATGGCTAATGGAGTTCTCACCTTCTAAGTTTCGCTACATGAGTTTTGGGCTTGTAAGGCTGCCGCAACCTCTTATTTTTGAAGGTGGCCCTATGATTGAATTTTCCTCCAATAAATTAGATCTTTCGCCTCATGCCAATAGAATTACGGCCAAAGCTGCTCAGATTTGCGGTTTTATTTCTTATAATTTCTAACTTCCTGAAATTAAATTAAGAGTTTATCGTATGTGTGTGCTTCTCATTCTTGAATTTTGCTGTCCTATCTTCAGTTTAATGAACGAATCTAGCCATTCAAAAATTGAAAATGTCCAAAAAACTCCTATTTCCGACTCTTTCAACTACTTCCTTCTCAACAAGATGACAGCTAACGAAGCTAAAATTTCTTTTGGTCAGGAGACTGGAAGCAGGCTTTTATCTCTTTTTCCGACTAAATAATAGTTCAACTCTCCCCAAGCTTTCTGTCATTACCCCCGTTAGTCTTCCTTATAAACTTAGAACTTCTGCGCTAATTATGCCTCCGCCTGCATCCTCCACGTGTAAACGCTCTCTCTTCTTTGCTTCTAGGTATAGTTTTCTTTGGAATAACTTGCCAATAGAAATTAGGCCGTTAACTTATCTATCTGCATTCAAGCGAAGACTGCACATTTATCTTAACACTGATTCTATTAACCTTTTATTTTCATCATCTTTTTCCCAGTAGCTTTCCCATGACTCGGAGAAGGACGATCGAGAATTAAAGTGACCCTCCTGAAACTATATTTTCGCTACCTCGCGTCCCCCATGAAACATGATTGTCTCCTTATATCACCAGTCATCCAAACGATGAAGTCATTCGGACGTACACATTTGGTGGTCCACAGTCTAAAATGCAGCCGTTTCTTTGGATACTAACCATCATCAGAATTCAATTCTCGATCCTAATATGCTAAGGACGTAAGTTCAATGACGCATTTCCGTGAGATTTTGTTTCATACGCCTAAGGGATCTAGAACGATTTATCTTGACATTTCATTATCTCATTCTGAAATGCTACTGCAGTATTACTCTACTCTACCACCTGACCTTATTTTCCTAAGCAGTTTTTTCTCCTACCTTCCATTCAAAAATGAAGGTCTATTGAACCCTGTCTCCATTTTTAAGGTAGGAGTTTTTTTCACTGCATAGTTTTATAGTTCACCATTAAGTTCAAAACATCGCTAAATGTCGACATAGCAGGAAAAGTTCTGTCTACATTATTAAGTATTTGTACATTTTATCTGCACAAATTGTCATAACTGTATTTCGTTACTAATTTTTGTTTAGACAGTGCCTTGCCGGTGCTATCCACATATAAATT
Source organism: Schistocephalus solidus (assembly GCA_017591395.1). NCBI lineage: Eukaryota > Metazoa > Platyhelminthes > Cestoda > Diphyllobothriidea > Diphyllobothriidae > Schistocephalus > Schistocephalus solidus. Next base: position 31,638 of record WEDG01003627.1, on the reverse strand, counting down.
CTAAATAAAAACTGGAATATCTTCTATGAGCCTTATTCCCTCTAGATGTTCATCGCCGTTCATTTTCACAGCAAGTTGTCTGTACCTGGGACGGACTCCCAGACGACATCATACGAGCGGACACGATAGACATATTCAAACATAAACTGTATTTATATTCGCTTGACATGTACCGTTCATTTTTACAGGAAGGAACTGCTACATCATACAGATAGTGGTGATGTCTATTATTTGACATAGGTACTCATCGGTCCTTCCGTATGCCTGTGCCTCGATTCCACAATTACAAAACCATTTTCTTTCTAGGTGAATATTTATTTATTTATTGCCATTTTACAGGCAAGGTCAAAAAATACATACAGTAGAGGGTCAAGCTGACAATGAAAAAAACTGCTGATCGTTGTTTCAAGTGTTTTCGGGAGAAAAAACTGCAGCTTATTGAGGGATTAAAGTTCAGGACAGGGAGGCGTTGACACAGGTGCCCGGTGAAGGACTTCTCCATTTAGTGTTCTGGATTCGGTACTCTGCACCAGCAGGTATGTCGGCGAATGGCTGTTCACTGTCGACCGATAAATAAGCCGAAAAAGGTCTGCAGAGCCAGCAATATTGCCCTTAGCATGAAGTCCGGCACAGGATTCAGAGTCCACGAAAGCCATCAGAACGGAAGAGAGATTCCACGGAGTCAGCACCCAAAATTCGTGGAAAGTGTCCTGAATTCAGAACACTAGTAAAAGCTCTCACAAACAAATGAGAGTTTTGTTGAATGTAGATAATTCAGAGGAGCTGATTGCAGATAGCTATGGCGTTTACAGAAAACTGGCAGTTTCTAAATGAGCGTGTCAGAAGAAGAAATAAAAAAACATCTCGATGACTGGTGAGCCGAGGGTGGTCAAGCTGCTTTAAGAGTAGTAAACGGGTTAAATGTACGACTGTTTAAAAGTTCCAACAATAAAAATAGTCCCTTCTGTAATCTGCGAAGCCACAACGGGTCGAGGTTAGAAAGCGCACAGCATTTTTGTAGGACATGTTTCGGTATTCTGAAGAGACAACTCTTTTAGAAAGAAATGCTTGACTGATTCTATCTTCTTCCGTTCACTAGCCTGCAGAAGGCTAAATAGAAACGAGCAGTATTCCAGACTAGGGCTAACATACATGTTATAAAGGTTGGTTCTAATATTGACGGTTTTAAATTGTCTAAGAATAAATCCAATTGTTTGGCGTTCTTTCAAGACAATCAGGGTGGAGTGCTATGAGAGATTAAGACCACTAGAATTAGATATGCCCAGATCCTTTATAACTCCGTGCACATTTATTTTGTGACTGTCTGTGCTTAGCTGGCACGGATGATTGCCGTCAACAACCATAACGGAGCACAAGTGCCAAGAAAGGGAAAGGCGCCATGTGCAACCCCAAAGAGAGAAGGCATGAAGATCCTTTTTAAGATCTCAAACACGATGTTGCGATTGGGTGGTTTATATCGATAGGCAACTTTTGGATCATCAGCGTACATAAAGGGCCTACCATACTGAAAACAATCAGGAACATTGTTGACATAAAGGCAAAATATGAACGGACCAAGCACGCTACCCTGAATAACTCCAATTCTTAAAAGCGTGGGGTTGGATATAACATTGGAAATTTTAACTATTGGTGTGCGTGCATACAAATAGGAGGATATTAAGTTCAGAAGCATGCTACCTATGCCGAAAGAGGCAAGTTTCAGCAGAAGGAGATCATGGTCAGCCTGATCAATAGCCTTAGTGAAATCTTAATAAACGATGTTAAGTGCAAAACCGCTGCTTCTAGACTGTAGCACATGATAAAAAGAGAGGAACGCATGCTGAGCCGCATAAAGTATAATAGGTTTATGTTGAATGGGGTTTGTTGGTTTTTAGGAGAAAAAACTGTCGCTCCTGGGAGAAAAACGTACGCGTGGGATAGGACTGAGATGCTAATGAGCGCGTATGATGTTCAAACCACTCACCATCTGGGCAGAAATCATGTAACGACCGGGGCTACTTTGCCCCACCGCAGGTGTGCTCACAATGCTTATCGACTTGCTATAAGCGTAACCGTCAATGATGCTAGACAGGGGAACCTTCGCGAGCGTCATCAGTATGCTTAGGGTCGAACGAGGAAAGGACCGTTGAGATCGTGAATGTTACGGTCTAAATGCCAGAGAAATGACCATGATACTTTCATTGCTGATTTCTCAGATAACCAACAGATGAACCCGAAATGATCGTCAACAGTCCGTGTAGAGTCGACACCGGGGAGAATGTTAGGGTCACAGGCACCATCACTTTAAGGTGCGGCAGATGCGATGGCGGACGAAGTTCTAGCAATTTACAAAAGCTCAAGAAAAAGGAGAATCCCGTAGATCGAAGGAATACTTGGAGTAGTTAATATTTCCCAATGATGGTCTTATCAAGAGAGGACGAAAAACGGCTGTGTTGATCTCCTTTGTTAAAAAGGGGTACAGGACAAATATAACTGCCCAGCGAGGGAATATGGAGCAGCATGGTAGTTTGCTACTCAGCATAGTACGAAGGGATAATGGGCGATTCGTCAATTGAGTAAGAAGAAGTCAACATAATGCGCTCAAGGGTGGTATTTCGCATGAAAATTGACGATAAATCTGACGCCTGTGCAGCTCAGTGTTCAGATTTTAAGACTGAAGATGGCTGTCAGCATAAAAAGCAAAGGCAATTTAATTTAGCGCACATATATGAACCAAATGGTTGACGATCATTTTAACTGAGGGATGGGTTATGAAGACACCTTAATTTGATTGGAAGACAATAGAATTTGGAAACGGTTTTCTAAATTTCCGATGGTCATTTTGGGGTTCATGGAGGAAGCTCTTCTGAAAGGATAAGAAAATAATAAGCAAAATGAACCATTGTTAAGATAGACGTGCAGTCTTTGCTTGAAATCAGACAGGTTATTTGGTAAACTTATATCGATTGGCAGGTTATTCCAAAGAAAGCATTTCCTGGAAGCAAAGAATAGAGAGTGCTTAGATATGAAGGATATAGGAGAAGGTATAATCAGTGAAGAATTATGAAGGACAACGGGATAAGGGCTAAAATTCAGGAATATTTTAACCATTATTAAGACCGAAAAGGAGGCAGAATCCAGCTTCCAGTCTGCGAACCCATAGCAATTTTAGGTTAGTTAGGTTAGGTAGGAGGTAGTTAAACGGGTCGGGGTGAGAATTTCAGGGTAAAATTTCTTTGGACCTGTTCAATTTTAGAACGAATAGACTCGGTCATTTAAACCAAAAGAATCCGCAGCAATATTCAAGAATGGGAAGGACAAACGTTCGATAAGGTCTTAATTTAAGTTCAGGAAGATAGATATTATAAGAAATAAAGCCACCAATCTGAGCAGCTTTGACCGTAATTCTATCGGCATGAGGCAACAAATCTAAATTATTGGTGTAGCTTAAAGCTAACAACTTGACGGTGGAACATTCATTCTTAGGGGTGCCTTGAACATAGCTGGGTGTGGTAGCCTGTCAAGTCCAAAGCACAAGCAACGACACGTAGAAGATGAGAATTCCATTTGCCACCTTGAGCTCCACGCGGAAAGATCAAGCAAGTCTGCATGGATTTCTTCTAAGCATCGTTTGGTCGTAGATTTAGAGAAGAAATAAACGCATTTAAGGTCGTACGCGTAAATAAAAGATCAAGAGTGTTGAACTGCGGATGAAATATTATTAATGTAAAGCAAAAAACAGGACCTAGCACCGTACGTTAAAGGTCAACGCTTAAAATAGGGGGTCTCCGCTGAAAATGAGGACGCCACTACGACCTTCTGTTTCTGATTAGTTAGAGATGGCGTAGTGAAATGAGTAAGGGGACTACGAAGTCCTACTGCTTCCAACTTCACAATGAGTCGCCTGTAGAGCACTTATCAAAGGCCTTACCAAGATCGAAATAGAGCAAATACCTTATGCCACTTTACAATATGGATATTGTGTCGTCAAAATCTGGATTATGCGAGTTTTACACTTTATTTGTGACCGATCGTGCAGGCCAAGAACAATTTCATCGTCTTCTGATAAGGTAATATCTAGAACATTGTAAACATGCTCTTACTTAAACCGTGTTCCGAAGCTAAATTTCACACCGCAACCATTCTCTGCTAATTCCGGAATTTGGCGATGGAACTGTTCTGGTGAGCCCTAGAGAGTTCACGATTGTAAGTCAATGTCAAGAGCATCAAATCCACTAAAAACATAACGTGACGTGATAAAAATGCGTCGTTTACCGAGAAAGTAAGGCCGAATTTTGAAGTATTTTTAGGCAACGCATGCCAAAGAATATTCAAAGCATTTATATTCGATTGCCCATTTATCAGCAAAACTTATTGGAACTGAAATCCACATCAGATCCGGACTGACATCGCGGAAAGTTTTACTTACCAACAGTTATGTGCTTATGGTCAGCATTACGAAAGCATTACACCTCATGCTAATTTACCAAACGCTGAGCTAAGTGCTTTGAATTCCTACCAGTCCTTAAACCAGGTTTGGCTAAACTCGTAGCACTTCTAAGCTTTAAACACTCAAATAACCCCGATAATACAGCTCTCGTATCCTTGATGAGCAATCCAGGAAAAACCTGTGCAGGGTTGTGAAAGTCGGCTAATTGAAAACACCGTCTCACAACTGCTCATACGAAATTATAGGAGGTAAATGTTAGTTCGCCAACCCAAACTTCAGGACTCATGATAGTAGCCCAGGCCGCAAAATGCCACATTTTTCCCCACCAACAGCAAGTGCCTTAACTACATACCCGAGCCAAAGGTCTCCTTTCCCTACGTGTAAAATGTTTTGATAGATAATTATCATTTTTCGACTCACTCATTTACATCAGCGAACCAGGGTATGATGCCAGAATCCTACCTCAGCACTTCTTTCTGTCTATTTGTAGAATAGTATCCAAGTCCTCTGAGTAAGGTGGACTTCCGCAAGGCTTTCTCAGCTGCTTACATCTCAATTTCTGGCTGAATCTTCACACGCGTTTAAGGCATTATCCAAATTTGAAGGCAACGTCAAAGTTTTACTTATATATCACCTGAGGTTAACCAAAATAGAGCATTCTTCTCGAAGGGCAAACTCAACATCTGAGCAAAATTTACCTGGCTCAACTGTTAACCCTATAAATGGAATTGTTCTACAAAGCAGCCAATTACAGGATAGTGTTTGAACAGAGCACGAGGTTTGTAACTAACGACTCAAATGAGAATGGTGCGGTAAACATTAATTCACCCATGAAACCACCCTAGAAGGGCTCAAGATAAACACGCATAAAAATGATTGCATCATTTTATTTGCAGAAGCATTCGCTTCGTTCAGTACTAGCACCAACGGAATCGAAGGGAATGTGTGATCACACGCCTTTGAGATCAGTTTAAGATAAAACCAGCAGTTCCGGCCTAAAACCCGAGATATTTCCCCATTTGCAAGGTAAATTAAATAGGCCTGAGCTGTTCTTCACGACAGTGTCCCTAAAATTGTCTGCAACAAGTATAAATAAGGGGTTTTGGCCGATTCAAATAATTCATTTGACTAAATTGCAAAAACTCGGTGATCTTTCCCTTGTTGTCGTGGTTTCGAAGCCAACCGAGGCCGCCGGGCTTGTCAAAATTGGGTTAAATGAATTAAATAAGCATGTATTAAGGACAAACCTGTTTACTTTGCTGCCAGCAAGGTTCACATCTGGGACCGACCACACTGCCTGGGCAGGAGAGTTAAATGCCCATGCCTCGATGGCTGTAACGATAACAGTTTCCTTCTGCGACACTGCGCGGAAAAATCGTCTCCTCCTGACCAACCACTTCTTCCGCGTTTCGACGTGGGAGAAGACAACTGGAAACACCCCAGCTCTCGGTATTGACAGCTTATGGGCTGCGTTCGCCTCTAGAGGCTAGATCGACAGGACGCGCTGGTAATTAGGACGATCTGCGACGGCGATGACTCCATCGCTCCTCACCTCGGCATCTCCAAAGATAAGTCTTCGACTGCAACCTCGCATGAGAGCGCAGGGTAAGCAGTCGCTTGGCCCAGTGACGGGAAGAACTGTAGGCTCCAGATGATAAAGACACTCTGCGACAGAGTTGCATCAATTGGGCAACAGCATTCCCACGTCCGCCGATGAAATCCACGGTTGCCCACACAATTAACACCAGGATTAGCTTGACGACAACGGTGATGAAGTCCGCAAACTGCTAGCGAGAAGAATAGGCTGCACAAGGCATACAGCGACGGTCGAGATCAATTCCGTATTTTGTAGATGTCACTGTTTGGCGCAACAACCACGGCGTTAGAGGCAAGACGCTTAAATATAATCTCAGGGGCGAGGGCGCCCAAGGATACGTAGACGGCAACGAAACGAAAGAACTTCTTTTCCATAGTCAAAGGCTGTCTGTAGCTGCAAAATTAAAGCAAACGCGCGGCCACTCAGCTTCGACAAAAAACACTTCTAACAGAGAAATTGCAGATTCTGAAGTGGTAGGTCGAACGCTTTAGAACTGTCCTCAACCACTCCTCCAAGATCTACGATGCTGCCATTGACCGGCTCCCTCAAGTAGAAGCGAACAAGCACCAGAATCTGCCCACTTCCCTCAAAGAATCCATCAGAATCCTACGCCAGCTGTCCAAAGGACAAGCACCGGGATCCAACGCTATCCCCACTGGTGAACAAACTTAAACCAATATTCCGGGAGGGGTGGCGCCAAGGATCAATTCCTCAGGATTTCAAGGACGTGACAGTCGTCCATCTTTACAAACAGACAGGGAAGCTGCAAATACGTGATAATCACAGAGGAATCTCGCCACGCAACATTGGGGAGAAAATTTTAACTCGACTCCCACGCAATCATCTCAAGGACCCTTTTAAGCAATGACTTCAAGTTAGTGCAGCTAGTGTATGGAAATGCAGAACCACAGACATGGTCTTTACTGCTTGACAGTTAAAAGAGCAGTGCCAGGAAATTTGGACCCAAATCTGCATGGGCCTAACAAAAGCATTTGACATGGTGAATATCAATGGACTGTGGAAAAGCATGCAAATATTTAGCCGTCCTTAGCGCTTCATGCACATGTGACGGCGGTGTGCTAGCGCTCATAACAGACAGCGGGATAGTTTCAGAAGCAATCTCAGTGACCAGTTGAATGAAATAGGGCTGCGCACTCGCTCCAACCCTCTCCATCCTCATGTTTTCTGCTATGCTGATGCTATGCTGTCTTCAATAATCAGCCACATTCGCTTTCATCACTGGAGTTCGTAATTGATGTGACGGGGTGGCAAGACATATTAGAGTCGTTTTGAAGGCCTGGCGCATTTGCGGGCGAAACAGCTACGTTAGAGAAACTGGAAGACTGATCCGGGCGCAAATAATTGAACACGTAACCAAGGTGTGGAGAGATGACGCCAGTTCTCAAGCCGGGCTCATTCATCGAGATCCGCCCGCACATTATAGTGAACAAGGGCGCAAAGTCCGCTAGAGCTGACAATCGCTCGAGTCACCAGTTGCTGACGTCATGATTCACTGGCTCCCAGGTTATTAATAGGGGCAGTGATCTCTCACAAAATATTCGTGGCTGCGATCGCCTGGGCCAGATAATTGGCTATGCGGGAATGGCGTAGACCAAGACAGTTTCCAACGCCAGTGTCGGTGAGCCAGAGCGTTGAATCATCATCACGCCAATATCCTACACGGGCGATAAACTTTCAGTAATGAAAACTTGAATGCCGAGCATCATGCAATTATGCTATGAAGAGCAACCATCCTCGATGAAGGAGGGAGCCGTTAATTTGAATAGATATGCGGTAGCATGGCGACTGCATTTCATAACTATGGCAACCGCTAATGCATGAATTGCCTGTCCCTGATGTTGTGTCTGATGAGGGTGTCGAAAATAAATCCAAAACGACAGACGGAGAAAATCCATCTTCCAACAATCAAGCCATAATTACATGTGGCTTGTTTGACGGTTAGTAACACAGGTACAACAATAAACTATTTTACCTATAATCCAGATACCATCTGGATACGCAACTGGTTTCTCATCCATTGTATGTTAGCATTACCAGTAATTTGGTGAAGCTCACAGCTACGGACTTCTTCCAGGCAAGTCCTGGTTACAGTCCAGTTATCAGTTGCAACATCAAAATTGCGTCGAAAATGTTAACCGAACCGTGGTCTTTGAAAGACAGTAGCTGACAGCAATAGCAAAGTAAACAATTTCGGATCTCTTAATAATCTCTATGAAGGGAAGACGCGTTTGAGGAATAAATAAGCGAATGCTAATGCTGTTTGATCTTTGCGAAAACATCGCGTCTGCTCACATACTTGATATACGAGATTTGAAAGCGCCCATGTCACAAAATTATCACAGGTACTAATACTGGCTACCACAAGAGAGTAGCGCAGAGAATTTCACTCACAAACAACGCTAGGGGATTCATGCACAGGTTCTCAGGGGGTGTTTCTTGAAACCATAGGTTAGCTGATAATCACTGCGTACTGGCAGTTAGGATAACGTGTCTACCAGTCGCCTCAAATCGGTCTTATTTGAGGTTAACAGCCCTGCCAAGCCTCCTCGAGAGAGCGTCAACTGGACGCGCATGTATCGAAATTAGCATGCCAACTTCACCAGAGGAAACAGCATAACCGCTCTGACCGCCCTGGAGGGGGCAGTTTCGCTGAAACTGTCCACTAACATGAGCGACACGTGTCTCTGTGGTAGGCCTGTAGTGGCCCAACTCTATGCGCACGTTGCAACGCTGAATTTCTCACGAATACTTGTAGATGCGCACCATAGCTGTCTGATTCTCAGCCTGCGTTACCTTATAAGCAGAACTAAGACATCTAACAGGTGGCACAAAATTATCCTCATAAAATGGGTTATGCGCACGCTAAAGGCTTAAAACTGAAAACAAAACAATGGAAGCAAAGAAATCCTGGCGAAGAAAACCACCCCAAAATCTGCTATAAAAGTTGTAACGACTCAAGCGCGTATACGCCTACCGTTTCTCACACCTATACCGCGCTAGGAATCCTGTCTCTCGAGGGCTGTCAATGCAGGCGCGTATGCAGCCTCTTGGGTGGCCAAGCACAGGCTCCCACGAAACTGCCGTCACCTAACCCAGCTGAAGCCTGACTGACCCTCATATAACGCTGATTGATTCACGTTTACGTCCTCCTAGAGGAGAGAGGCGCGCGCAGACCCAGAACCTGCCGGGCGTCGGGGGCTCTGATTTCTGTACATAAGACACGACTTCCTCGGCTGGCTCTCCCTTCTTCTCTAAAACGGAACTGAACCGGGAGTATTGTGGCATCCTTAGCATTCACAATGCTTTGCCGCTGCAAAAGGAAGGCTAACAGAGACCATACTGACAGAAACATCAAATATACGTGCTTTAATGGGTGTTCACTTGGAGTAACAGCGCCAGAGAGACAACTAGCATCACCTAACGACTAGCATACGGGAAGATGTTGCAGGTTATCTCTCTTAACTTGTAATATATCACTGAAATGGAGTCTTACTAAAAAAACATTTAAGCACTTTCTCCCACCACTTTATCCAACGATAAATCGAAAACAGATAAGGGCGACCACAGGACTAGGCATAGGATCCAAAATCGTTGCGACATCGATTGATTATGCAAAGATGGAACTGAGCAGTTCACGCCAGCAGTAGCGCCGAAAGTGTTTCTGTAAATGATTACAAGCAATCCTTGTACGATCGTTGGCTTTCTTAACTGGTGCCCGGCTAACTGAGGGACAAGCGAAATCCGATTAACCCCTGCAGTTCCGTATAAAACGTTTTCGATTTGTCGGAGCTCAAATTTCAGCAGAACGAGTCGGCATGTCCCATAAAACCTCCTTTGTCCTCGATTTCGTAAAAATGATAAGATTTTATAACGAGCCCTTTAATGCCCAAAGGAAATAATTAAAAGACACAAAGAGTCCTAGACTGACGACAGAAATGCTAGGATTTGCGCCTGACAAACCAGCCAGTCTAGCGAGAAAGTGAAAAGTGATCCCAAGGCCGTCATGTATTACCATTTTAAGAGCTACCAATCAAAAAGGAATATGGGGTGACAGGGGGTTTGAAGGTTAAGTAGCAACGAACAGTAGATATATTTTAACCTCGTTTGTTGTTGAATGTTCTGCAAGAAAGGAAGGGATTAGCCGTCTTCGAGCACATTTATTAGCGATGGTCAAGTTACCCTTCCAGCAACATATGGAATTCACGAATTCAGATGCAGTAAGCCGACTGCTAAAACAGGATTTCATGAGCAATCCATATAGAATCCACTAGATGGCAAGCAGGCTCACTTACTGAATATTTGATTTTTGCCAACTTTTCAAAATTCATTTGGGCCAATTGTGATTAAAGCTCGCGGCTCCTGGTCTGGGCCTCCGACATCAGTCGGTTAGCGTGGTGACTATACTCAAGCCTTGTCCTCGCGGTCATGGGTTCGAATCTTCCCGAGGCCACCAAGTTTCAAGCGATTCAAATGAATTATTAAAAAAATTACCGAATTCACTGATGTTCCTGTCGTTTGAGAGGCATAAGGCATTCCCTTTGTCTTCCGACTCCGGTGTTGTTCGTAACTAGAAAGTGGCACACAACGTGTCTGAGATAAATATGTTAATTCAAATACACAGATATCCAAAAAGGTCAAAAAAGGAGGGGAGACAACAAAAAAACTAAGTGAACGATTAAACGCAATACAATACAGTATTTCCCACTTGAGTGATGGCGTCTTGCCTAATCAGAAGGAAGGAGGAAAGGGCTTATGAGATCTAATTAATTGAATCAAAGCATACGACCGACCGGTGGCCGGAGCTAACAAATGTGAGTGGCAGCTGCGGACCCCAGGCGCGTAAATGCCCAATGTTCTTCCTGCAAGAAGGGATTCGTCAGTGGAGGCGAGAGGGTGGTGAGCGTATGTGCATCTACCGAAAAGTGCGGAAAAGAATTCAACGTGGTGTTCGAGCGGGTATGTGCATTATGACAGATGCGAAGAAAGTTTACGAAAACTCGAACAGTTCATATTAACTTATTATGGACATTTTATTTGAATAAGCCACCTATAATGACGAATAGATGGCGTAGCGGTGAGTTTAACGCTTGGGCCGTTTCTCGAAAATGCTTTCATTTGGATGATCGAGAAGACGAGTCTAGAGAGTACCATAAAGACCTCGAATTTTGCGATCGGTAGGTGGATGACATCTTCTGCCTGGCAGATAACAACACCAACATCGACGTCCTTATCCGGAATTTTAACAGTGCGCATCCCTCGCACGAATTTTCTGCAGAGTCTGAGGTAGATAATGAGATTTCGTTCCTTGATATCCTTCTGCGCAAACAAGAAGATGAATCTATCCAGCGTATGGGATTGCGAAGGAAAACTCGGACTGGACCATACGTTAACTTTCACAGCTCTGTTCCTCTTAATATAAAATGAAATTAAGCCCAGAGTTTAGCGGCTAGAGTGCGGTGTATCTGCTCTCCAGAAATGTTTGAAGCATAGCTGCAGGAGCTGCAGAACACGCTTCGTGAAGACCGGATACCCCGAGAGATTCATCCTGCGAAATATTGGTGGGGGGCCGCACCGCAAAGCCTACTACCTTAACTGCAGAGAAGAAAGACGTGCTCATAAGACTGCTTTTCTAGGGAGACGCAACAAGTGAACTATTCAGATGTTTGCTGACAGCGATCACGAACGTTTTCCCCGCAGCGAACCTACGCGTATTCTTCACGAACTCTTCCCTCCTATGCTTAGGAAGAAATGACCGGCTCCCGTTGAAGGCAACATTAACGTGCATATACTCGTTCCTTTGCTCTAGTGGAGCGGGAAATTTTGGTAACACAACGAGACACCTATAAAAAGAGGCTACGTGAAAACGTACCCGCCTGGGTAGGTAAAGGTGAAACTAAATCGATTTTGAGTTCTATTCTCGCACATCTTGTTAATACCAATCACAAAGTCCATCCCGATGAGGCCATTCAGGCTGTCTACCGGACACCAACCAATCTCTCTAAGGGCCTACGCCAAGGGGTGCTAACAACGGCCGAGGCAGTGGCCATGAGGCTAGCGAATCCAGTGTTGTGCTCTCAGAAGACGCTGATACAGACGCCTTCTCTTCCGTGGCCGACGCCAACGTCAGTTGGTGATCACGCATTGTCCACACCCCCTGTTGACAGTTGTTCAATGCGTGTACTTGACAGTAATGCTACTTGCCCGTACTCGACCTAGGAGCATCACTCACACACTAATTACCTACCCTTTCTAAACCCAAAATAACCTCGCAATGAGAACGATGATATTTAAGAATAAAACATTTATAAACCCTATACATTCTCATAGTTTTATTCTCTATGCTACTATAAAGGCCCGATGATGAATTACTGAAAATATGTGTTTGGCGAATTGACTATTCAGATTAATGTTAGTAGGCTGCTGATACGTGAATTCTGAAACACTCGTGGATTTAATGCCACCTAGGGCTTTTAACGATGTCAAGGGAAGGTTTCAACATTTCAGCGTAAGAGATCCGAGAGAACGAAACTCCCATTCGTCAACCGCGCGTATGGACGCACCTAGCAATTTTCGCAAAATACCGAGGTGCAGTTGAATCCCTCTCCAGGACGGTGAATTAGGACAGTGAAGGGTGGTCTGCGCTAGACTCGTGTTCGATATACTAACTGCTAGAAAACCCGCGGGCGTATTTACGTTAGTTGGTGGATCTCCAATTTCACGCTTTAATATAGTCAAAAGGTTTAAAGCCGTTTTCCATAGCACTTGGCAGTAAACACGCACCATCCAAAAAACAGACTAAAATTCTCTGACAACAAGCATCGTAAATTTTACATCCAGAGGAAATGAGCCCTCCGTGAGACAAAGGTACGTCCTCTGCAGTGTGGCCGTGGATGTAGGTTGGCATAGGCCATAGACAGACGCTCAGCCTTTTTTTCCAACTACGACATAAACACTGGAAAATTGTGCTATGATTGTGGCTGCTTACTTTCGTGCCGAACCCCTTCTTACAAGTGAACGCCAAATGCAATTGCTCAGATCCTACGGACGCATTACCGGAACCGCCGGTGAACGACACTTCAGATAGTATTTTAGTATTCGTAAGTCCTACTTCTTTTAGGAAAGGCAAGCTCAAACCGTACGCGCGAACATTCCTTCGAAACCGAACATAAATAAGCTTATTACTGAAAACGTGATTGTTCTGTTGTGCCACGCACCTGCACATACGTCCGCCCAAACGATAGTTCTGGAAATCTTCGGTTCACAAAAGAAACAGTAGAGGGAGATTAAGCATAACACAGGACGCCTGGTTAGATGTTCGCGCTGCATATTTGCGTCCCTGCCTTGCGTTGAGACTCGATTTGATGGAGTCTTGTTTTTACTCAGCAATTACCTCCACTTAACTCGGTGTAATGGAGCTGATTGGATTTTTAAGTTTGTCCGAAGAAAAAAAATAACGAAAACCCTGGAGTCCTACATGTAACTTACCTGGCAAAAAAAAACAAGGAGGAAGGATACGGAATATTTGGAGGCAAAATCGAGAGCTTCTCCACGATTACTAAAGAAGAATGAATGGGGCGGAATTCGCCTTAACCACATTTCCAGCAAAGGGACTGGTGAAAGCTTCATGCGTATCTCGACAGTTCTATGGTTTCATGACAAATTGTGATCAGGGTTCTTGCAGTTGTTCCGCATGGTCCCTGGGAAAAAAGCAATCTCCAGGTGGACTACGAAAGTTCCTCTGACATTTTAAGAGTGAACGATGCAAACTAATCACTACACGACCGTCAGGTTTGAACCGAACTCAGATGAGGGCTCTACATTTTCTAAAAATTGGTTGTCCATAAGATAATCACGCCTACTACGTAGTAGCATGCTCCGAGATGTTTGGGCCATTGGTAAAGTACCATTCCTGTCAAGCAATTACTTTTCAGCCGATGTTGAGGGCATCACTATCGAAACAGCTGGCTGCCCCGGCGTTTAGCATCTAATGAAGGAGTGTTGGCTACATGAGACTTAGTGTGCCACGGCAATACAGAGTGGGTTGCGATTTCTGCGGTGACATCATTCGACCCCATTTGCTGCATCAGTTATCTGCGTACATAACGATCTTCAAGTTTATTTGACGAAGTAGTAGCTACAGTGAACGACTTTCGCCGTAGTCTTTATATGGCAGTAGTGTTTCATTTTTAGTGCCCACTTTCGATTGATTGCGCTGGGTCTGTTAGCAAGCAGAGTACTGGTTTGCCAATTTCGATGGAGAAACTTAACATTTACGCGAGTTATAGAAAATCGACCTAAATCGAGAGTAACCGAGAACAATGACCATAGCGTGAGTAATTACCATATTTACTCGAACGAAGAAGTAAACTTCAAGAAAGGTACATGAAGGCCCACTCATTTATGTATAGACATAAGTACATGTTTGAAAGACTCAAGCCTATCCAGAAATTTTGGACAGGAAATTTGGATGCATGCATATATATATATATATATATATATATATATATATATATATATATATATATATATATATATATATATATATATATATATCGTATTGGAGGATGCAGGGTGATAAATACCATATAGAACTGGTAGACGTGAATACGTCGGTCATGACGTTCTTCAATCTCCAGCACCGCGATATTATCAGCGCTCCAAGTAATGTAACAAATGGGTGGAATGAGAAGAAAGGAACCATAGGGTGGAAATCAAACAGAAATGAGGTAGGCGCAAAATACGTCCGATGACAGGCAGGACGATAAAATAGGCCCGAAAATCAGACAGATAGCCACTGCCGTCAGCAGTAATCTGGTAAAAGCTGAAGAAATAGTACTATATAATGGCATCTGCCAGATAAGAGGGAAGGAGGCTGTTTGGGCGCGCAACTTTGACGAGTAAAAGTGACTGAATTTACAAGAGACACAATACGTGCGAGGATGGATCTGTCAGCGAAATGGCGCTCGAATTCAAGGTCCTCAGAGCGACATGCGGCGAGGTTAATTACCGAGTTTGACTAAAAAGAATGCAATTTATAGCATTCAGGTTGCTGGCTTATGATCCTTCATATTAAGAGAATCAGTTGCAGCAGTCATAAGTGGAAGTGGCGTTGGAGAAAAGAGAGCTACTTGCTTCATTGGCAGTTCTTTTCCCACAGGAGAGGAGGATCCGGCACACTGCAGGGTGTCGCTTCCTGTCGACAGGCGCGATTTAGCGATGGACGAGGAGCTCACGGGAGTGGAGAGAGGTCGATTGACACTTGACCGCAACGATTCCGACGTTTGAATAGCGGCCGGCAGAGAATTGCGGAGTCCCGGCGAAATTGGTGAATGGGTTCGAGGAAAGAATGTGATGGGGTTCTCGGAGGATGAGATAGGCGAAACACGGGAGAGAAGAGTCGAGCTAGTGGTGCTGTTAGTGGTCGCGGGAGTAGGATAAGAAGTCCCAAGTGTCCCCAAGAGTGTTGCCGAGGAGACGGGTGCAAAAGACAAGTCCTTGTTAGGGGAATCCGATGAGTTGGTGGTGCTGCAAGTGGACTGCAAAGAATCCGCCTTGGCTACTTGGGTGACAAGTGCACTGACCGCGTGATGCTGGTTGCGGTTGGCGGCAATTGTAAGGGGATTTAGCATTGACAAATCATAGTTTCCGACAACTGCACATTTCGGAGGCGGAGGGTTGTTCCGCAAAAATTCAACAACATTAGGCTCGCCGGCAAGGTGCTGAAAGTAGGGGATGAGATCCAGCAGCGCACGGTCTGAAGTATCATCAAACCAGGAAGTTATCTGAACCTGAATGAAGAGATAAGTCGAAAAAAAAATTAATCGGTTGAGACGCAGGAAAAAAATACTTCAAGTAACGGAGAATAGAACCAATGATGTAGGGAATAACTGACGAAACTTGGAGTAACAATGACTACCAAATATTGGCTTTGGCCTGAAGAGTTGTACAGTTTTGGGGTCATAAGTGTGTTTTTGGAAAAAGATAATAAAAAGTGATCATTTCCGGCCAACTGTTTGCTGTCAATCAGCCATGCCAAAACCCTGGTGTTTATGGCCACTGAGTTCAACAGTTTACCGGTTTGCTCACGGGATCATGCTGTCAGCGGCAATGGGGAATGCGCAGAGTCACGAGACAGGCGCTTTTCCCGGGCTAGACTAACAGCTGTACGGGAGCTGAGAGATAAGCGCAGGTAGTTCAGGGGAAGGCGTCCGATAGCGTTGCAAGGGAAGACAGAATCTGACAAGGTTTGGCAGTGGCTCATGAGCCACACTATCTTGAGACAAAAGCAGGTCAGAAGTGAAAGTTTAATTTTACAGAAGAACGTTCCCGTGTGCACTTATTATTTCATAGTTGCTTCAGAAAAAAGCGCCCGTTTTTGGTTTGATTTCGGGATTATGGAGGCTTGCACATTAGGTTACAGGGTTGTTACCGACCGATACCTTCACTCTCATTGGTTGTTTGCAGCAGAACATCGTAACTTAGAAAATTTCATTTGGTTTCAACCTGTTTATAAACCTACACAAAGACGACAGTCGGTGAATTCTGTCTACCCATCGTTGCCCACTGTAAGCAAGGATACTATTCTAGCGCGAGCGTAATTCGAAACGCGACGAAGCCAGGGTCACAAGGGGCACAATTACGGAACTCAGAACAGGATCAGCAAACGACGGGAAAACGTGATGATGGCTGCAAAAAATCTGGCTGGGTAATAGCACAGGCGAAAATAGAGCCTCATAGAAGGCACATAATTCCTGATTATGCAGAACAATCCTGGAAAACCGTCAATATTATTTTCAACAAAGTAATATGAAGCACGGAGGCAAGCGATAATGGCAAGTAAAACTGAACCCATTCATTTGCACGAGAACGCCAAATTAAATTGCAGCTCTACAGTTGTTAGAATTTGGCTTAAAAATATTACTCCATCCAGTCCACTCGTCTAGTGGACAGTTGCAAAACACGGCTGTTGTGGAACCTCCAGTTTCCTTTAAGCGTGCTATGCCTGAACGACATTACAATAATTCGAAAGTTTTGGTTCATCTCTTTGACTAAGCTCGTTGGTTCTTAAATGTCGGAGCTCGAGCAATGCATTTTAAGGATTTTCGAATTGTGCACGATGCTTCGTAAATTTCATCTTAGTCCCAGTTCAAGAGTTTCTACATACACCCTATATCCCTCTGGTGTTGCAAATTTTTCGCAGACTTAACATCAAAACAGCTGGGACAGGCGGATACGTGAGCTATTGATTTCTCGCCTACATTTTCAAAAAAACAAACCATCTTTAGGCGTAAAAACCGGAATAATTGATTTTTATCAAGAAGTACTTCCAAACATGAATTTCCTGTTGAATAATGACGTAAAATCATACAACACCTGATTCTAATAAACAAGGCGATTGAACACGAATAGATGGTAGTTCATGGGAAAAAACATACAAAATCAAGTGTGATACATGGGAAAACGAACATGAAATGATAGTTCGACATAAGGTCGGGTCTAGCGAGGAGTTGGGCGTGCAAGAAAAAATACAAACAATGTCGAAAACAGGTAGGCGCAGTTGTTTGCAATGGCCATCGCTTGGATCTTAACTGCAAGTAGGCAGTTAGTATATCTGCGACGATAGAAACAGCCAGGCTAAGTAACGCTTATGACTCATTCGATAGACCCAATCTGTGGACCATTTATGCTTGTGTGTGCGCATGTTTCTGTTTCTGATCACACGGTCCTCAGGATTACGATTGGTTGAATGAAGGCAGAAAAATTCTAAGACAATCCTGCAACAGTTTGATCGCATCAAAGAAGATGCGCTCCCCTGATATGGTATCTTGTCAGAGTTTGACCTGGTTGGGGGTTGTCGTTAAGGAACTCGACCACGAAATCGGAGCTAGTTGGCTTATGCAAGCCAACATATGCATCGCGTTCATCCTCGCGGGAAAAAAAAAGATGAAGAGAAGGTAAAATCAAGGACCGAGGTATATTTGTGTTGATGCTCCTGAAACTACCTCGTTTTCATCATCAGGGTTGGAAAACCTGGGGTTGGGTATGGCTGACTGATGGCGATTGACAGTTTGACCATCGAGGTTCCACGATGCACACTGCATGCTCTACGGCAGCTGGAAACAAACGAGGTGATCAGAGCGTGAATTAATTTTAAGTGACAGTAGACTTGCGCTGCATCTGCCGCACTTGATTTGCCCTCATCCGACCGTAGTCGATGTCATGAAAGAGTCAAGAAAACCGGAGGCGAGATCGGGTGCAAGGGGCTGGCACGACGAAATTTGCACTTGAGCGCACTACCATGCTCCCGGATCCACAACAAACACTAGATCAGGATCTTAACAAAACAACGATAGGTTAGGTGCAGCGGTACGGATCCCATCTCTCGCAGCCCGGGCCTGTGTGCTACTACGCCCCGTAATACATCACCCGGTCACAGCCTACACTTCGCCAGGATTTTTCACAACAGGAAGAGGAGAGGGATAGTGCTGACATTCCAGCCTTAACTTTTTTGTCAGTATTGCCATTCTGCCTATGCTAATGGTCACTGTACAGAAGATTTCGGAGCGCTAATTGGAGCCCCCACAAATTCACGCTGCGCTTACCTCGTGGAGTAGTGGTGGACCCCGTCTCTTGCGACGATCGAACTATCGGCATCGGGAGATCATTTTTGCGCCTATCTGCATTGAATCCTCATATAGACATTGATTATTGATGGATCATACAAAGTTTCGATACAATCTAGACTTCCTTCTTATTTTTCTAATATGTTAGCTCGAATATCTGCACAAGCGATTTTAAAGTAAAGTTGTCCGCAGCAGCATCATGTTTGAACAGGTTCCTAGCTCACAGTGATGTCGAGGTGAAAGACTGAAGATATGGACAAAGAGGTTGATTAATCTGGTCCATTATGAAAAGAGGAAAAGCATGAAATAAAAAAAAACAGATGAGTGGTTTGATACGTGCAAAAATCAGCATTTTATTCGACAATACCGATCGTGGGTCAGTAACTTGGTTGCTTGAAGGAACTGCGAAAAAGAGAGGATGAAACTACTTCCTTTAAAGTGCTTTGATTTAGTTGACAACGCAGTTTCCCCTTTCGCAACCACCAGGGTTTTCATAGTACCAATTGCATAACAAAAACAGTTAAGTAATGAAAGTTCGATTAAGCAAGTTTTAAGTAGTTTTTATTTTTGCTGTTCTGTGACCAAAACAACCAAAGGATGAAACGCTAACTGCGAAATATTCGCGAGGGAGAGTGGCCAGATGAAGCACCAGACTTGGCTGTGCCTGTAACCTGTGCTTAGCGAAAGCGAGCGAGGCTAGTTGGCATTTAACAAGCGTGGAAATTCACAAGCAACTTTGTGCACCAAAGTGAAACACGGAAATCCTAATACAGGCAAGATAAAAAAGGAAAGATGGAAGGATGCATAATGTGCTCGCAAATTATTCTAGTGTGACGGCAGATGAGATCCAGTACGCCCGCAGAAATATAACGAGAGAACAAAACAATGATTAGAATGCACGTTAGGTGATCTGATGGGTAGAGTCCCACCTTCACCAATGATCAATTTTGAATTAGTGCTTTCATGGCCAAATTTCCTAACACGCCCACGGGAAAGCTGTGCTAATATTAAATGTCCCGTGTCATACCGTGTTACCAAGATAACGACAAATACTTTTATTAGAATAGTTAAATGGTATAAAAGGATGACGCGTACCGCGTGAGTGGCGTGGAACATGTATGAGACCGGAGAGTTGTCCAGAATGACAATCTGATCGATAGGACGACCAATTTGAGCCAGGTCTTTAACGTAGTTGCCACGATGATAGACACAGGCTTCACGGAAAAGCCGATACCGGAAAACGTTCCATTTGTCGAGGAAGTCCGCCACGGGATCGGCATACTAGAGGGGAGTAATGTGAAACAGAATAATAGGCCTTTTCACTAATTTATGAGGACAGTTTTTCAATAAATGTTTACAACAATGAACCCGACGTAAAACATGAGTGCGGGTGTGAGAAAATTTCTAATTATGGGTTGGCGACTAAAGAAATACAAACGTCATGAACGCTAAAAAATTTCAGAGAATTTACTTCATAGAGCACTGGAAACAGCCTTTTCGGTTTCGAGATGACACAATTCTAGCAGCTAAATTTTTGAGGCTATCAGAACATAAAACTGTTCAGGCTCGAAAGTAAAATGCTGTTTTGGATTTAAAATAACCTTCTTCCACTGACTGCTTTCGAGGCCATCTTCTGTACGACACAAAAACGGTTCCTTATGAAACACAACTGTAAAAGCAAAGAAATAAAGAAGTGAACTACCCGTAAATTAAGAACAGCCGTTTGTGCTTGGTAGTAGGGATGGGGTATTCCATGTGCAAACCTTGAAAGTTATATCATCGGGGGGACTGCTTTTTAGAATACATTAGGAAGGCCTCACTTCCTCATTCTCATTTCATCATATACCAACGATAGAGAGGAATAAACTCGATAGATGACAAGTCGCAATAAAGCGACCAGTGTGGCGAGAGAAACTGGCTTCGTGTATTATACACTTGCAAATAAACGGGCTGGCCTAGCAACGCCAGCGATAAGGCGAAGTCATTGAAAACATGATTGGTAGGCTCGGATAGTCGACTGGCGCACGGGAGAGTGATGTAGATACTGAGGAATCCATCCCCGCAGCACCCCAGCACACGCTTAGCTAGAATAAATCAGAGGCGACTGAATCTATCCCGAAATAGAGCCGTGAATTGTATGGCTGCTGACTGAGTGGGTAACTCGGTCCTCATGGTCAGTACTGTGTGTGTACATGGGGTGAGATGCTGGAGGACTGAGAGTTAGGCTCAAAACGCCTTTTCAACGCACTCTCAATGGCAATCTCAAATATGTGAGAACCTAACGGCCGCCGTTCGTTAAGACCCTGTACATTTTGCAGGAACAAGATAGAATATGGCACACTAAGATAGGCAGCTTAGCTTTGTCGGTCACTGCACCAGAGTCTGCCTCCATTACACTTGATTCCGTCTTGAGACCGGGCTAAGGTGGGCAGGGGTAGTGTGCGGCAGATGCCTGTCATCACGATAAACCAATTATCCTGAAAGTCATCGCTCCGCAGGACACATGCCGGACGTCATAGTTCGTGATGGCCGAAATGTCATAAATTTGCTAGTCCCTCAGTCCAGGTGAAGAAGACTTCAGTTCGAACTCTGCAAAGCCGAGGGCATCGATAAAGGGGTTGGGAAAACCTGAGCTGCGGTCCAGGGGAGCCCCATGATGTCACATCAAATTGCAATTTGTAAGTCTCAAAATGTATCCCACCAGAACGTGCAAAATGTGTGTCCGATGTAGTATAATGAAGACGTTGACCGGCTCGGACCGTGGATTGGGCATAGGAATGGGAAGAGAAATAGACGTGGACGTCACAGCGCGTTTTACTCACTATGAACAACCCGACGCGCTTGAAGCTATCACAGTGCGCTAAAAGCCGTTGCCGACTGTCAACTGACGAGATAACTCGGATCGCGCAGTCTGCCCAGCGTGTGATTTAGTGGACTGGGAGTCAAGCTGCAATGGCTGTTTCTTAATGTGGCCCCTATGATTCTCCTACACAGTGGTATAGGGGGCGGTGTGGTGACACGCCTAAGTACGACTTCCCACCGCACTAGTCACTTACGTCCTCTCCCGCCTCCAGTCTTCTCGATCATGTCTTGACACCACGCCTAAATGGGAGAGGGGAGAGAGCGCGGTAGATTCAACGCTAGTCTACTATCTCTATAATTTAATTCACGCGCAAATCACCGTCCCTGCGTCGGCATGCTGTGGGACATAGGTGACAATGATGGTCGAACTTGTCGTACTTTAGGAGAAGCTGGAGGGCTTTTTCATAAAGTCGTGAAACGTATTAACCTTTGAAAAACGTAGATTTTCAATCAAAAGACACGGGACTGGTAGTGGTTCAACACCAAAGTAGGTAGTCTATGCGTTAGGACGTAACCTACGGGAAGATGTGAGAAATTCAACTTTGTGTACATCCTTTTTGGCGAAATATAGTTTAACTAAATCCGTCACCTAAAATTTAGGGGAAGAAATGCACGCTGCTTAAATAGTTACTTTTGTTCGAGTAGGGCTGAAAGGATTCTCACTCCACAGCAAGCACGCTATTGTGTGAACCAACTCGCAAGTCAACCTCATCTCTGCAGCACCTTACAATTTGCGGCACATGTCCACTGAAACAATTATGGGCCCTAAATATTGCCTTCTTTAGTAAAGAGGAATGTATGATTTTCTAAAAGGGGAAAACGCACAGCTTTTTCATTTGAAAACCTCAAAAACCAGCGCCAAAACAGGTATGGTTTAACATAATATAGGGACTGAAGCACTTTTTCAAAAACTGGAACACACTTTCTTCGAGGATGAAACTTAAAAAAGACATAATTTTCCACAAAGGAGCAGTACAAGAGAGAAGATTTGCATGCATGCTTTAGTGCAGGAGAATCGAAAAACAATGAAAAAAAATCCATACTATTTAAGTAACCATTTCTCCTTTAGTTTGATTTTGCAGGCGAAGGGAAAGGCGCGTATGCAGAAGCCAACATTCTGGCGTGATAATCAATATTATCAACCCATATAAGTCATCATTTCTAACGGAAACCGCATTTCGGAATTGCAGTTTGGTTCTGTATGTCAGGCCAGACAGGCGTTTCCTCATTCATACCCTACTTTTTCAACAGCAACATGGCACGGTAAGGTTTGACTGAGGGGAAGGGGGAGACATAGGAAAGGTTAAAGTTTTTTAAGGGGGCACGGCGAACTCTGCAGTCGCTAGGCTGAAAATGTTGTAGACAGTCACGAGGAAAGAACAGAGGCAAAGAGTAGTGGGTAAGGCAAAATGGCCTGAACAACAGCTCGCAAGGTAAACACCGTAGTAAGGATAATCGAGGTTCAACTGAAACTATGTCTTTGCTACCACGTGGTGCTTCGCAGTTGGCAGACGCATCAAAGTTTTGCATTAAAAAAAAACAAACGTTCAAAACAGAAAGAAACCATAGCCAGAATGCCGGTCAAGACGCAGCCTATTTTCAAGAGGATGCGTACGAAACCAGATTGACTGCCAACAGTCTGTCTACTTTGCTCCGTTGTCAGCAAAAACAAGGTCAGTAGACCAAAACATAGGGTTCACAGCAGTACCGATGAGACGCAATCGAAATCCCGCTCTGTGATTAGTGCGTCCTTAGAATGGAATGGCTAGACCGTGCAACTCCTAGGGTGAAAAGAACCGTAGCTCGGAGACAACC
This sequence comes from Schistocephalus solidus, assembly GCA_017591395.1. Classification (NCBI taxonomy): domain Eukaryota; kingdom Metazoa; phylum Platyhelminthes; class Cestoda; order Diphyllobothriidea; family Diphyllobothriidae; genus Schistocephalus; species Schistocephalus solidus. Next base: position 8,270 of record WEDG01003627.1, on the reverse strand, counting down.
ATCCAAATAGTCCCGAGGACTAGAGGATGACTCAAGACTACAAAGGAGTACGCTGACCACAGGTATACACGTATGGATGGACGGTATAGTCTATTAGCACATATCTGCATTTGTGACAGCCAAGATACTCACTGATATAGTCTACTTACAGGAAGGTCCTGGGCCAGACCCTTCACGTTTGACCATTTTATGAGACCCAAAAGGCGTCTTCTTAATATTGTAGAGAAGTTATAGGCATAAAAGCAACTGTAGGTCCAGTTGGAAATTATTCGAGAATGAAATATCTTGGGATTATGTTGCACGGTAATTAATATTACAACCCAACCTAAGTAATTCTTCCTAAACTAAAGCGTTATTCAAAACTTCAAATAAATTTTCATGATTTAGGCTCGATACTGTAATCTGTAGGTTGAATTGCGAAGGCTTTGCTTAAAGTCGGCATTGACACCAAAAAGACGTCGGTCTACATTCTCTGCTGACGCTGAATAACAAAATTGGTAAACTGTATTACCGAAAGACAGATCATCTTTCTGAGGATAGGCAGACCATACACCCAAGGGCCCTGCGACGTTGACAATGGATGAGAAAACAATGAAAGTATGACCCCTAAAATCAGTCGTGCGAGATTTGCATCCCTGGTCTCACAAAAAACTGAAAGGCAATTTGGCCTCGGACAGTTAAACAGTTGATGATAAGCTCGTAGGGGGAGCCTATATGCAGTACACAGTCAAGAACACCATGCAATTTCCTTATTGGCAATCACCAAGTTTACTGTTAACATGGTTTACCTAACAAAATGCACACTATAACACTTTACACGTTTTTCTCTTGCCCATTTGGATCTTCGTTACATCGGATTAGGCTAAGTCCAAATTAAAACTGATCGCCAAACATACAGATAACGTGTGCGGTCACCTTGATTAACTTATTTCCACTTGCATGTAGGCTTCTGGTTAGCACCGATTTAAATAAAATTCTCGAGTCCTCTACTTGCGTAACTCCTCGACTAATGTGGCCGTTTGAAAGGCTCTTTTTTCGTGCAGGGGGCATTAATAAAAGATACTCTACGTCAAATATGTTGGTTGTTCAGAATAGAGGCAGTTAATTAGACACTTCCTTTCAACGTAGACAAAAAGAGCGCGAAGGTGCGATTTGTGACTGATAAAACAAATCTGCAAATATACTTAAAACAGCGACTGTATAGGCTGCCTAAAATGGTTTTTAGGAAACATGACCAGATGTGGTATTTTGGAAATGGGATATTCTACAGAGGCCTTAAAACCACAAAAAGGCATCTAAAAGGTTAGGCATTAAGAGAGCTATATCCACATAGGCAGTGGTGGCCGTTTGGATCCCCAGTTTTGAAGGAATTCTGGACGAAAATAACCTAGAAATCGGGGATGGTTTACATTAATATGTAAGATTAAAATGTAATTTAAAGTTGAATGGTAACCTTTGACAGGCTGGCTGTGAATAGTACGCATTCGTATATGTCTGCCATTGCCTGCAGGAATTCGTCAACGAAAGGCCGCTTGAGAACATACACTTGGTGTATACATCCGTCTATCTCCACACCCACACGAAAGTCCGCCTTTTCAACAGCCTAAAATCAAGTAATAAAAGGAACACATTATAGAAAAAGTACAAGGCTCAATGAAGCAGGAATTCAAATGATACTTACAAAAGCCGGTAACTAGACTAGTAAACAGACATGCGTGATGAGCCATACAGACAACACATATACTAACTAAAAGCCCAGACATATGTTTCGTCTATGTTCGACCACCACTGCGCTGGTTTTTTGTCTAGTACATGTGCTGTCAATATGGGTAATCATCAAACATGCCTGTACTACTGGCTGTCTGTTGGTAGTTTATGAAAATTGAGCGGCTATCTCACTGGAGCTGATCTATTGGGGCTCATATACTCATATCAGCTTGAGAGACTGAGCTTATAAAGCTTCATGCCGACTGATTCAGTTCAAGTTAGCGATTAATTTCCAAAATTAAAAAGCTAACAAGTAAATAACATGAAAATATATAAACAGAGCAAATTTTCAAAAAACATTCACTCCTAATTTGCTCCAAAAGTCAAACGGGTGTTATAACAATAACAAGTGAACGTGGCTGTGCTATTGTGGGATAGAAAATTCGCTATGCGCAATGGTCCAGCTGGAAGTTTTCTAAGGTAGGTATGATTATTTCTTACTATTCCTAAACGAAGTAGGCAGATCGATAGAACTGAGGTTGATGTATGGTGTATCATACCTTCTCATGGAGTCCAAAAGATGTCTGTAAGGCTCGAAGACTAATTCTTTTCCCGCTTCTAACAAAAGAATCAGAACTTTTAAAAGAGAATGACAGCTACGTCCCTCCGAAGGGTCACAAGGCTAAGAAGAAGTACAAGTTGACCGGACTCTTTTCTGACGAATAATACATTGCATTAAAGTTACACGGTGAACAATGGATGTCTCAAGATGAAGGCTAATAGAGGTCAATCAGTTTTATGAAAGTTTACCTTGAAAGAACTATGCACGAGAGTTTCATCCAGATCGATAATAAAACACTTTTTGTTACGGTCACTTTCGCGAGGAGGCCCCAAAAGTGTAATTGTGGGCTAAAATGAGAAAAGTCTTTCCGTTACTGGTTTGCTGATTTTACACACCACATAAGTAAATAATACAGGAAGAAACTGAAACAACGATGTGCTAGATAAATCGAAAATAAATGTGATATTTGGACTGCCGAACAATACATATAAAGATTTTTAGAAGTCTTGCTGTCTGGCGCTCCTGCATCAACTAAACCAGCAGTAGGGTGTTATTTTCATCAATCAGAATCGAACCTTCCGGACTTCGTTGAGATTGCTCTATGACCTATGACCTTAGGCCGAACATTTTGCGTATCTTTAACCGATAGACATATAAACCCGGATTCGTAATGAGGTCCTGTCGTTATTTATAAGATAATACAACTGGTTGACTAATGATTAACAAGTATACCTCTATAATCTAGGAAAATTTTCCCCGCGTCCAAATTCATAATACTAATTAGCATGGCTGTGTTCTACAGTGCTTTTTATTGCTTAAAACATTGCGTAAGGGAAGATGAGTACACTTTTGTAAGACTTGGGCTTTGAATTCAATCGGCTTGTAGTTTACCAAAATGGCTAGTTCTTGTCCTTTAAAGCAAAATAAGGGTTTCAGACATCCGACCCAAGGATGGCAAAACGGATGCAACTGCGGCAAAGTTTCGAGAAAAGTTTGAAGTCTGTTCACGTTTTAACTAAATATATTCATTTCATCTCCTTCTGGTTAAAATTTATCCATATGTACTGTAGGCCGTCGTAAAAAGCTAAATGAGTTTTATGACACAGGACCAAAAAAAGTTGAATATGAAAGTAGCTCGGCTTCTGATGCAGATGCGCATGAAAGATCACCAAAGTAGATGCAATAGTAATGGAGGCTGTACGGAAAATAACCGAAGGAGCAAGTAACTAATAAGGTAAATACAAAGCATACTTTACAAAACAAAGTAAAACGAGTCATAAGTCAGCTGTACATGCGATTGTAATGAACGCAGACAGTTTAATTTCGTGGAAAGTTGGAATGCACAATAATAGAGCGGCCCCCCTGGTTACAACTGCCGTGAGTATTAAGAAGTATGAGACACAACAATTGATAAATCAGAGCTAGGCAAAATATGATTGCATATGTGAACTCTGTTGAAGAAGTGTTCGCAAAGGTTTTTTTCCAGTGGAACCAACAAATTAATTTTACAAAATGTGCTTCATGTAATAGCTATTATCAGTTATAGTAATGCGTACCTACAGGTTCTTAAAATGGGTCATGTCCGAGTCGCCGTAAGTACATAAGTCGCTTAAAAAGTAATCCACGAAGCTGAAACCTAATTCAAGCAAACAGCACTGGGAAAATTTTCATGCGTAAGAAAATTGCCCTAACCAAATGTGATCCTTGCTTATGGTGTAAAAGTGACCTACGAGTGGAACAGTGGACGACCTGGTGATGTAAAGTTGGGCACGGTTATGTGGACGAGGTGAACTATGCTATGTGAACTATCTGCCGGCTGCAGTAACTCACAGGGCACATTGAGATATCAAGGCTTATTGTGCGAAGACTAATAAATGGAGCGCAGAGTAAGAACTAGGGTGGTACGCGTGAAAGGAGACTGTCACATCATGACAGCTACTACGACCACCAAAGGTCGTGTCGCCATAAGGACATGGTAATGCAAAGAGTTGAATAAAGTACAGAAAGTTGTTTCACTACAAACGAACTCAAGTGCAAGTTAAAAGTATGACCACTTTGTGATAGTGGTGGTTCTTACTGTTTACGATGACGGAACTATCCTATAACTTAGAAAATTAAATTCCGGTTGGCTGTTTGGAAACAAACGATAGCCATACAGACTGGATATTAGCCCACTGCACTAGTTCTAACAGTAAGCAAAAGTATGACTTGGCTCAGGATACCGTACAAGAGTACGTGTGATCGAGATTACCAGATGACGAAAAAGTTAGTAACTTCAATGCCGCTGTCCGCAGGCCAAAAATACGTTTACGGAAAAAATGCAGGAGAAAAACATCAAGTTTTGGAACAATCGCAGGGCTAACCACGGAGCATTACACCTGTTTGTAAGAACATATAGCGACCAAATGTGTCATACCGATTGTGGGGCTTCGCCGAGCCTTGCAGTGTCATCTTCCAGTGGGGTTGGCCAGTTATTGCGGAAGACAACACAGCGTAATCAGTATCGGGTTCATCTTCATCTAAAAGGCTGAAAATAAATTGCTCAAGTACCATCATGTTTAGAAGACTTGTCTTTATTTTTTTTCGATCTCTTTTTCTTAAAAAAACTAAGGCGCGAGAATGGGGACCAACTGAAGAAGGCACCTTTTTCTTTGGCAGTACCTTCGAATGAGGCTTTCAAAACAGCAGGAGTGCTAGCGTTATCTACCGTTTCAGAAGTGGTCTCGGATGAAGTTCGGTCAGAATTTCCGTCTTTTGAGGGCAGGGAGTTGGATTCGTTTGTACATTGGGAGCGGTTGCTTTGCGGGGAGTAATGATTGCGTTTTCGCCAGCAGCCACAAAGTTCTACCCTCTCAAATCTGCGACAACCTTCGGAACGTCTTCCAATTTCACTAATTTTAGAATTATGTTTACAAGAAGACGGGGAGACAGATGACTCATTTCCATCCTTGGTATTGTCGGGGAGAAATTCAGAAGTTTCACTTGATTTATTTAGACCATGAGGTAATTCAGAAAACATTCCATTGTCATGTGCAACTGGTAATGCAGAGGAAACTCCGATAATATTAGTTGTGGTCATCTGCTGACGATTTGCCGTGTCATTAAAATCCGATTTAAGAAGGTGAGGATACATAACCCAGAGGTACCAAGCCCGGGCATGTTAAGAGAGCTGATAAAATGAAACAGCAGGCACACATCAGTGTTAAAATACGCCAGATTTCGTCGACGATATTCAGATCTGGCCTTTAGGAGCACGAATTCCAGGATCGCCTTCAAGGTACGAATAAAATAAGTGTGGCCATTAAGAATGGGGTTATTCGTAGCACAAGGACTGTCCCGCGTTAATTTTAAAAATTCCATTATACCAATTCAAAACATCAAAGGAGTTTGGTTGATTCATGACCTTGTACACAGTTATGCAAGTTTAAGACATTTTGGCGTGGCACAATGCAGAATAAAAGGTAATTTATAGGTGACAGAGACAGCATGCGCGATCATCCTAAAGCAATTGATCAATTTTTACATCTGGACATATGGTGCAGTCGAAGATGTGATTTTAAAACCTGTATAAATGTTCAATTCAATTCAATTCAATCTATTGAGAGAAATAGGCATAGGCCATTGAGTACCCTTTATTTAACGTGAAATTAAGTGCAGTATACAGAGAAACTATGTGGGTTGCAAAAGTTCACAGGCGAGTCTCTAGTCTCATGGCTCCGGCTCATTTTGGAATATAAAACCCGCAAGGTTCCTTTTAAAGCTTTCCAGTGATTTTGATATCACAACGTCTGCAGGGGGCATTCCATAGTTTGACCACTCTGACAGAGCAGGAGAACCTGCGCACATCCAATCCCGCCTTTAGGTCGACTTGAGAACTTTTATAACTGCTCCAACGGGTGGGTGTCTTCGACTCGGTCTATCCTAGGTGGCCGATAGACAATGAGGATATCCAGACCTTGAGAGCCAATAGTCTTTATATTCAAGCACATAGCTTCCTTGCTACACGCAAACTTTCTCGTTTTGTTAGACCTTATTAACACTTCTTTCACCTACACAAGTATTCCGCTAACCTTTTGGTTTTCTCTTTCCCTCCGATATTTTTGGTATCCAGACAATGTTATTTCACTATCTGGAATACAACCCGACGGCCAGGTTTCGGATACTGCTATCACAACCGGCAATACTTCGGCATGGCAAATTTTTAACTGATAAATTTTTCATAAAAGGCTTTGGGCATTTGTGTACAAGTAATTCAATTTTGCGCCAGCCAAACTTTCTGTTGCGTTTTTCAATATTCTGGGCCTTACTGCGTCTCCTCTGACGTCAATCTCGTATGGCTTTTCCAATTCTTAATGAGATGCGTCAACAGTGGTTTCCATTGTGAGAACGCTGCGCGTTACAGACTTAGTTCTGTCATCTCTTTGGGAACTTGTTTGCCTGATGTTTTTAGTGTTAGTGAGGTGGCTGCCGCTCTCCGTAATACAATTGAATAGTTCAATGGAAAAGTTTAATTCTTTTCAACTAACTTCCTCTTGAAGTTAACCAGATTGTGTTCTTCATTGCATTTCGAAGACAAGTTCCCGGTGTTTCAGCCGTTCTGCAGGGAAGTGGACCGGTTAGATTCAATTCAATTCAATTTATTGAGGGAAATAGGCATGGGCCTTTGAGTACCCTATTTGTAGTGTAAAATTAAGTGCGGTATACAGAGAAACCGTGTGGGTAGCAAAGGTACAAAATGCAGTCATAAAAAATGACTGCGGTCTACTTCCAGAAGGCTGATTAGGTTTGAATACCAGTACTCCATCAGTGGTCACCAAATCCAGGAGGTAAATATTCTAAAGGACTTGGGTATATGGATAACACCAACTCTCAAACCATCGTCACACTGTGCGAATATCGCAAAGAAAGCTATGTGTATCTTAGGCGCAATCAGAAGATCCTTCGTTAATTTTGACGGAGAGCTTTTTGGGCGCGTGTTTGGAACATTTATCCGGCCGGTGTTGGAATATTGCGTTTAGGCGTGGCGCCCTTGGACGAAACATGACTACGCTCTGCTGGAGAAAGTTCAACGGAGGGCAACGAAACTAGTCAGCGGATTGGAATGCCTACCCTATGAGGGCCGCCTAGAAAGACTTAAAATTTTCCTCTCTTATAGGCAATACAGAGGGATATGATCTTAGTCTTCAAACTGGTCAGTGGAGTTGATTGTGCTCTTCAGATGGCCAACTTTTTGAATTGGCAAACATGACAAGTCTCCGAGGTCACCAATACAAACTGAAAAGAAATCACGCCAAACTTGAAGTGCGGGCCAACTTCTTTTCCCAACGGGTGATTGACGAATGGAACAAACTGCCAGCCTCAGTTGTTCAGGCTGAAAGCGTTGAAATGTTTAAAAGAAGACTTGATGCATTTTTAACTTGATGAACATATATTTAGTCGACAGCAATGATTGATATACTAAAATGACTATCGCCATGTAACATTTGCTTGTTTTGCTAGCGTCTATCTGTAAATAGGGTTTTCAAAGGCTCTGCCTATCTCCCTTATATATACTGAATTATACTGAATTAAGTGGTGCGTGACTCTCGATGGTTAAGATAAATTCCTCATCGCTCAGGCTCGTTTTGGAACATGAAACTGTCAAGGTTCCTTTTAAAGCTTTCCAGCGATGGTGACATCACAACGTCTTCAGGGAGGGCAGTTTCAATGGGTGAACTCGGAGATGGGTCGTGGCGGCAAATTCAATGAAGTCCAAGAATTCTAGGCAATAATCCAATCCCTTCACAATGCGGAATGTTTGCGGGAGATCACAACGCATTTGCCTATAACTCAAAAGGAACAAATTAAGATTCCTTAGGCGGGTTGGATAAAGCAAGGAGCTTTGTCTCCTAACCATTTTGGTGGCTTTCCTCTGTACTCTTTTCGAGGCAGTTCTGACCTTGAAACAATCCAGGGATTTTCAGGCCTAACAGCCTATTCCAACTGCGGCTAATGAATGTTC
>WEDG01003626.1:0-40212 GCA_017591395.1 Schistocephalus solidus | reverse complement strand
TTGTCAACGATTGTTTTAAAAATGGTGAATCGTTCTGAATCGGATGTGCCTACGAGATTAATCATTTCTTCTGTTCATATGGCTGTTCATGTAGTGCAGTCATTATCCATTTTGTATTTATTTAAACTATGATACTGAGTTTGAAATGATGGGGCTCTCTGAGCCTTCAATAAACAATCGATTTTTTATTCACTTACGAACTGAAAATTCTCTAGTGGTTATTTATTGTACAGCAAAGTTCAGTTTCCAATCGCAACTCCGGGAGTTCTCTTCTCGTATATTGTTAGTTACCATTCCAAATGTTTCTCTCCCACTTATCTGGCATAGGTATTTTGGAAAACATTGAGTTATCGAACTGTAAGATAATGTGGTCACATAACCATATTTGTGGTTATTCATTTATTTTGAGCACGTTCTTCTCCTCCGCGTTAAAGAAAAGATGAAGATAATTTGACATTTATCCTTCCCTAACGTGTGTTCGAAAGTAAATTTATGACATAGAATCTTGTCCATTGCTCACAATAGGAATTTGTTAAAACAATTATCTGGTATGCGAGGCACGATCCCTCTCTTCCAATGTATACAAGGAGCATTAAAATAACCCACGATGATAGCATCATTCTTCAGCCTGGCTATGCACAGTTCATTTATGAGAAGGAGATCATGATCAGGCGCCTGATTAGGCGGACAACATGCCATCGATAGCGTTATTGGTCAAATGCAGTAAGTGGAAATACCAATGCTTAACATTTCCACTTCCTGTGGCGAGGAAAGTTATTTGGAGAAGGCAGTTAGCTTACAATCTATCCCTTCTGAAGTGTTGATAGCCCCTGATGAATATTTAACACTCTGCGATATCTACAGTAAGCAATGTTTCTGTGAATGCTATGATGACTGGCTTTATTTCACCAGCTAAGGTTCTAGGTTTGTTTAATTTTTTGAACAGGCTTTGAACATTCGTGAAGATTACTTCCATTAATCATCTCACCTGGGCGGTTCGGCCTTCATTATAACAGGTTTCATCCACAGGAACGACTTCTTTATCTAGATTATGTTCGCATATTTGATTTTCAGGCCTTTCTCTCTTCTGTCCATTCACTCTTCAATTCCTGCATTTTCAGTCAGTCTGAATAAGCACTATTTTATGCGAGTTCCGTAAAAAATTCTTCTTTATAGCAGAAGCACTATCTGCGGTTGTTATTCCAAAAGAATTTTAAGTTTTCTTGGGGATAATATCAGATCGCTACCTGACTACTTTCCCTAGCCGGCAAGTTTTTTGTACAGTAATAATACCTGTTACCTTAGCCTGTGTCTGTGTCTTGGAACAAATGACAGGACAGAGATGCAAAAAGTGCGGCAGATGGCAGAGAATCGTTCGAATAACGTCATCCAATATTCATCTCGGTCAAAACTACGAAAAAGCGTCGTTTTCGTCTGAAATACACTTTACTTCAGCAGGGGCTGAAGAAAGGCGACATTCTGGTTCCTTGGCACAATAATTTCAGTGTTATGACCCGTTGATCCTGGGCGAATCACGCCATATTATTCCTAAGCTCACACTTTTGAGTGTGAACTGACAGATCTAGAATCTTCCGGCTGTACGACCAGCGACCCGTCCACGGGCATAAACCTTTGTTTTACTGCATTTTCGTTACTACGATCGTATTATGTATCATGTCCTCCTGAGGTCCTATTTTGTTCTACATGGGACTTCTAGGCGCCACAGGTAAGTATTTTGCTTTTTTCGAGGGTTTTAGTGTGTTTCCTTCTCAGTGATTTGCAGGTCTTTTTATGGTATCTTGATCACACACTTTTCTTCCCCGGAAATCCCTCGAGCGCATTTATCTTCTGATGCGGCGTAAGGCGGTCTGACCTTTCTGCCAACAATTATTCACATATATTCAGATGTTTTTATAATTTTGAAGCTCTTTTTGGACTTAATTACTTAATCTTCTTGGCGTGAGCCCTCTGACGTTTTGGGTTGCATTGTTAGTAACTTAACTGCTTGAATTTCATTATTTGCAAATAACTTTGCATCTTAATTTTCTCGCTAGCTAATTATATAACACAGCTTGTAGCATTAAGCTAACCTCTTTCGGTTCCGTCAAAATTGCTGACACCTGTATACGTATCTTCCATTAGAGCTTCAAAAATTTCAGTTTGAAATCGGAGTTTCCAGTTACGCAGATCAAAAGTATAGTAGCAATAAAGTCCTCAGTCATGTGGTTTGCTTACCGCAAGGCATTCTCAGAGTCTGGGTCCTGCAACTAATCTACAACTGTAACTTTTGGCGCGAACACCTAGCTCCGCCTTTTGCGTCCACCCTGACCAATACCTCTCAGACAAACCAATGCCATCAGTAACCCACCGTTGTCTCTCTCTTGGAGTTTGACCATGGTGCTGATGCCCTTCCCGCAGGTTTCCTATGATATATCGTGCTACATTGGGGCACACTGCCGAGAAAAGTCTGCACAATTAATGGCTCTTGTCAGAACAAGTCGCGGTACATGTTGAAGTGCTAGGTAGTTCCTTAGCTGGAATGCGGAGCCTTTTGTTCCTCGAAAGAGTAAAGGTTACGTAAATGGGTTGGAAAGTAATCCCTCTAAAAAGGTAATCGATTTCGCAACTGGAGATACCTGTCGGACATAGAAGCGGTGAGGCTTTGAGACTAAACTACAGTTTCTATTATCGTTTGCCAAACATTCTGCCAAGCAAACCTGATGTTTTCCTTTAATTCTTCCGACTTCTTTCCCACAACGCTTCGAAATATTGCACAGTCAATCTGTAACAGAATCGGTCAACTACGCAGTCCTAACTGTCGACTCAAATGGTTCGGCCGCGTGCTACGCCGACTTGAAGACGGAATCGATTAGGACTTCACGCTCGAACCCTGCCCTGGGAGGCGGTGGCGTCAAGTTAGTGAACTAAAAGTGGGGGTGAGTCTGATGAAAATTTGACTGGGACCCCGTGGTCTTCGATCTGAGTGCCGGACGTTTTAGGTGGCTGAACTTCCTCTTGGAGTGCACCACCGACCAAATGAAACAAAAAGCAATAGGCCATTGCGTTGAAAATCTGCATTATGGGGTTGACCGAATCAGTTACGATGAATGCATTTGCAAGCATAAGTGTATAGTCTACCTTTGTGCCCCCTAAACGGGCCACGTGGTAGATGCGTTGAACCAACACGGGGGCCACATCAGGGCACGGCCTGCGTTATTCGCGTTGCGCTCCGCTAACAAATGCCGAACATGGGAGGTGTGGTGGCACGCCTAGGGGCGGCTGACTTGGGTGACCCGGCCGCGCCAGCCACCTGCGTCCTCTCCCGCCTCCGGTCTTCTTGACTCTGTCTTGCCACCGGGCTCAGGTGGGGAGGAGGAGAGAGTGCGGTAGCTGCAGCGCAAGGCTACTATCACTTAAAACTAATTCACGCGCAAGTCGCCGTCCCTGCTCCACCCTTCCATAACGCATACGGTGGACATCGTCGGACTACGACGGTCGAACTATCGTATAGTCTAATCATGCGCTTCCATCACTTCAGCTGATTTCCATAACCATGGCGCTGTTGGCCGCGGAAATGGGTAACTTTTACAGTAAACTTACTGGCTTTGGAGTCAGTGAATCTTCGCCAGTAGTATTGGAGAAAAACATTTGATCAGCCTTTGACAGTTTTTCGATCTGTAGATTTCTCATAGCATTGAACGCCAAATACTTATGGAGATTATGATCTGTAAGGTCTAACAACTGACCCTTAAATCTGTACAAATAATTTAGTCGTAAATCAATTCCTGTAAATGATTTATTTTGAATTTTCACGTCCACCATCAAAAGATTATGCAGGCCACACATAATCAAATTCGGCATTGAATCTCCTGACTTTGTTTAGTGACCAGCATAAAATCCATATTTAAACTACAAATGACAACGGCGTTATATTCTTAGCACCATTCAAGGACAGCGAGGAACTCTATGGACTAGCTCGTCAGACCATCTTCAAGGCCTTCGCGGGCTATTTGAACTGGCTTTCGACTCCGGTATTTCACGCTGGGAATTCTATATGAAAGCGTCTCCACCGGGCCCAAGCAAACGGATCTTTTGTGTGACTGAGCCGTCTAATATATATATATATATATATATATATATATATATATATATATATATATATATATATATATATATATATATATATATATGATAGTGTAGTATGGCTCACCGATCTGCTTAAGGAACATTTATGTTCCGTTGTGCCCTGGAACTCAGACTAGAGAACTCACAGGCAGTCGCATAGCGACGTGTAACATATGTTGATAATGTGGAACCGACAAAGACAAGGGAGACCGGAATGGCCATTTCTGGCTTATCAGCCGTCATCAGCCAGTCATACCCAATCCCAAGTGTGGAACACCTGGGATTCGAACCCGCGACCTTTGGTATTTTGAGTCTAACGCTCTACCATTGAGCCACGGGCTCGTTGCTTTGTCGGTTGCGATCGGGAATATGATGATAGTGTGTGGCTCACCGATCTGCTTAAGGAACATTTATGTTCCGTTGTGCCCTGGAACTCAGACTAGAGTACTCACAGGCAGTCGCATAGCGACGTGTAGCATATGTTGATAATGTGGAACCGACAAAGACAAGGGAGACCGGAATGGCCATTTCTGGCTTATTAGCCGTCATCAGCCATCGAGTCGAGTCTCCTTCGGTGTATGCTCCAGTACTCGAGATTAAAGTACTTGCAGAAAATACGGGTTTTTAGATACCTTATTCGTCCTCAAAAAGAACATTGCACAGACATCACGAACGTTCACAGCTAATAGAATCCGGCTAATGCCACGACTTATGTGGCATCTGTGTTCGAGGTTCTTTGCGAACTAGCATTACTCGTGATGGAGAGGAAACCTTTTTGCCTACCGGGACGTGCGTACTACCAAAGATACAGGAACGCAATCTCTGACAAAGCGCATGATGTCTTACCATATTGGCCTTTTCTGTCTGGCCAGGATCAGACTGCCTGTTACCTCTACAGTAACGATTGTGACAAACCTGACAGGAATGGTATTGCACTCAAGCCACACCAGAAGGCGAATAAAACGCTAATTGCATACGAAACCGTTCCAGCACATCGCCTAAACACGACTAAAAGACGCGGTTAATATCACGTTTGCTTGCTGTTTTTATTTTTGGCTTCCTAACGATAAATCTATAATTTTAGTGACTGTCTTCATTATGGTCTGCACATTTTTTTCCCTCGGCTACATCACAATTGTTGAGGAAAATGTGAATGCGCTAAAGCAAAGTTGATCCAACAACCCACCACGTTCTATGAAAGTTCTCCATCTCTAATGAACGTGAAATTGGTGATTTTTTCCTTGTTTTGTGGAAGGTAATAATACGGTTTTGGGTGGTACTAGGTTTCGGCGTCCGAGAAGATGCTTGCTGACAGAATGTCAAAGTAACAGGGCAACCTTTGCGCAGATTGACTCCGCTCTTGTACTTTAATCAGCTGCTGTTTAATGTGTGAACTCGAGATGGCAGCTAGTTTATTTCACATCACAGTCGTACGAGTGCGCCAGCGTCTAAGTTTGAACGCGTCCTAAAAAAAACTAGTGACCGAAAATCGGCCGACGTCTTAGAAATAGCTGATAATGTGCGGTGCTCTCAGATCGCCAGATATCTCATCTGCAGCTAGGAAGCTTTTTATATGATTTGGCCAACATTTTCAAAACCACAAAGCACTGCATTGTCAGACGACACGGTCATTGCGGCTTGAAGAAGACTGACACCTCTAGAACATATGACCTGCGTTGGAATGAACTCAACTGTTGGCAACAAAATAAAGCTTTTTAAACTTCGAAATTGGTATTAAGGGCATTTCAGCGGCCATCCACGGAATTCCGGTAGGCCTCTTTATTTCTTCATTGATTTAGCTGTTACCATGTTGGGAAAAACTGCGAAAACCAAAATTTGCTTTGACGTTCTTGCACCATACCTAGTGTCACTTTCATGGACGACCAAAGTCCTGATATAATCGAGCATTTTCTGTATTCTGATTCTTCTGGCAGTGTTAAGAGGTTAACCACCGCATAGATTTCTCTGACAATATGTTTTGTCGAACACGGAGCTATGGTCAGTCATCCTACCCTTGTACTGTGTAACGGTCTATCAGTCTATCGGTCTTTATTGTCTTCCTCATTCGAACAAGATGACTGCGTATGTATATGTAAAGGCCGCTGACTGTCGCTGTATAGAGATTCGCGAACACCGGACGGCCGAACTTTCATGAATCCCTTAAGACGCAAACGCAGTCGTGACCTTATCATATGGACTGACTCATTTTCGCTACCAATTTAGGTCCCACATTTTGAATGACAGGTTAAGCTTTCAATTGCCCAAAATCTGTCCACGAGAATGTTATCGACCTATGTTGTCCTCCCGTCGTCTAAGTACCAGTTTCGCGCATTTCCTTTGATTTTTGGAACCTAGATGGGCCCAGAAACTGGTCATCATGGCCGAGCCGACGGCTGACGGCAACTCTAACAATGACGTGCTAGGTCTGTGTCGACTTCGTGGGTATGCGGCCTAAAAAGCGCTTTAGATACTTTTATGCTTTATCTGTGTTCAACTTAGAGGCATAGACATCAAGTAAATTCATGTTTATAATTTTGCGCCTTATCCATATGTGGACGATGTGTGGGGACGGGCTCCCATATCATGAACACTTTTGCCATCGAGTGTGCCGCGAGTGCATCACCATGTGTGTCAGAGTTTTCATAGATCTCATTATACCGGACTTGGTAGACAAGGGCTTCCTTAGGTCACCGTTCATGTCTTAGAAATTTGGTTTATTTCCTTACTTTGACATGTCATCGATGCGCACCCAATGGAAGTCTACAACCCTATGGATAAAACAGCTGTCACTTGTTCGTGTTAGTCCGTGTTGCATTATTCGGCAAGGGGTGGAGTTGTAATCCATGCAACCTCTCAACCGGCCAAAAGCTGCTTGGTTTTAAATAATTATTTGGTCTTTTTGTTAGTCCGAAGGCAACATCTTTTCGATCAGGTTAGCAAAAGGCCGATTGCTCTAGATGTCAATATCTGCACTTGTAAATCCGAGGCATCGGACAGGTGAATTTTCGGAGAGGACTTTCTCAGTTATGACTTTCAGTGTAGTGACATGTTGCTGCTGTAGCCGCTGGGGTCTTTTTTCTATGGAACTCATCAAAATGTTCTTGTTTTAGATGTCGGTTGAACAAAGGGATGCACCGACGTGGCCCCTCTTTAGTGCCTTTGGTAGCAACAATGAGGGCTATTTGTCGTCAAAAGAGCCTACTGAATATTACCGTTCTTATCTTGATGTCGGCGCTCGCAGACACCAGAAACAAGTAGATGCACCTATGGGATATGGTACAAATAGCTCTGATCAGGTTGACTTAAAGGACAACTCGCAAGGCTACCTCGAACCAAGTTCGATGTTGAGTGACAAATTTTACTCTCGTGAGACCCAAGAATCGGAGAGCACCAACCCTTCTACCGATGCAGACCAGGATCGTTTCACATGTAACGGCTCGCTATCGCCCCCTGCGAAGTCCATCAGTGATCTATGTGAGGATCAGGTAACTGACAGCCGGTCTACTTCTTACTGCTTGAACTTCTCAGCTGCCCCTGATACACCGCCCAACGCCACATTCAGTAACCGACCGCTGGTAAGAGGGACACAGAACGTCCAAAGCCTTTCCGAAGACCCGCACCTTAATCCTGTGCGGTCAGTAGCTTCCTCCTATCCGGCGAGGGCCGATTTTCCTCAGAGGATGTGGATAAATCAGGCTCCGGGGAAATTGGACTCTCTCTCATATGCTTCCATAAATACCCCCCTCGGCATTTCCCCTACACATTACACCGGATTCCTACCCAAAAGCGATTTTCGACTTCCCTCATCTTCAACTGTTTTTCCTGACATTCCGTTGCCCAATTTGGGCTGCAACCTTCCAGCCTATGACCGAACTACTTATGTACGACCGCGGCTGACTGTCCAACCGAACTTCATGCGCAACTACTGCTCCCCATACTACGCGAACGTAGCTGAACCCGTTCCCACTCATGCCCCTCTGTCTGGTGGAAATCTTGTTACATCTGCTGGAAGTACTTCCTCACCCGACTATGTGCAAATCAAACTATCACGTTAATCGTGGAGATCCTATACTAAATAGTCATTTTGATCCTTACCAGAACTTTAATTCCTCTGAATGCTATGATGGAAGACCGGATTTCCGTCAACCTGGGTCGAAACGACGTTGCATTTCTGGGTTTTCCGATTTTACGCCTGACAGCGAACCACGTTTAAGTGAATATGCTAGTCAAAAACCAAGAGCAACCACCGGACAGTTTGAGCGACTAAATACTCAGGATTTTCGGTTGCAAGTGAAACTTGCTTGGAAAATTAAATCATGATGGTCAGCCGAAAACCTATGTTGATCCCGTAACCGTCAAGTTGGCTCTCCCTCGCGAAAGTGCTAACGGTTCAACGTGTGCCCCAATCTCATTTTGGAACAACCCTGCGCATCCAACTGCCCCTCTTCCCTCACAACCCTTGAGTCGGTCTAACGGGAGTGAAAAACGGCGTGGCTCCCAAAACTCGTCAAGGTCTTCTAAGCGACGGCGCACCTGTCCTGACGTCGATCCGAAATCGCGTCACCAGAAGCTGAGCCAGGTATCCGAGATGCCAACATCCCTGACGATCGCACGTTTGCTATCTCGGAATGCCGCCTTACAATGCATCTCTCCTCCAGCCCTGGAGGACCCTTTAGGTCTTTACGCACCCGAGCCCGCATTAACACGGAAACTAGCCTGTCACAAGCTAACTACCAACCCTCTGACCTTGCAGAGAGACGCGTCGTCCAACATTTTGCTTCGTAACTATGGGAAGAAGTACTCCTTTTTGCCCTTTTCGCTTCGCGCTCCCACTGATGTCTCGTCTGCCTCCTTACTTTCCTTCATCGGTCTTGATGAACACGAGGTCGAAACAGTGTCGCATGGAAATTTCCTCGATGATGCTGCCTCGCTTGCACTGGCTCGCACTGAACATTCACCCCCCGATCTACCTATATACTCACCACGTACGTCTTACGGCCTGGAACCCGACCATCTTCATCTTTATGGGCCAGCGTGTGCGGTAACTCATTGCTCAGATGATGATCCGTTGGCCTTATGGCCCAAAAGAAAACTGCATTCTGCGGTGAGACTGGAGAAAGGAGAGGAACCATGTCCTTCCAACTGTTCAAAAAATACTCACGACCTCTACCCTGAAGCGCGGCGGACGGTTGAATCTTTAAGGTTAAAACCGGACTGTGCCGCTGTCTGCCAGTTTTGTGCTATGCAACTCTTCTCCACCCCCATGAACACTGGCAGGGGACAAACTTTATTTTGCAGTGAGACTTGCCGTGTTATGTACGAATCATCCACATCCAGACAGCAACGGCTGAACAAATTGTCTTGTATCCAGGCCGCGCCTAATAATGTTTTTGCAGATGACGTTATTTCTGCTGTGCCGATTTTGGTGCATACGTCTATCCCAAAGCTATACAAAAACGCCAGCAAGCCGTCGCCAGTAAACAAGCTTAATCGTCGTCGATCTCTGCCGAGGCGGGACTTTCAACCGAAAGCGCCTACGAGACGGTGGCAGGGAGCTCGATGGATGTCCTACTCCTCAGCCGAGCACCCAGTTGCGTTCTCGCATGTCAAGACGGCTAGTGCCTACCGTCCACTGTCTCCCTGGCTTAGGCCGATCTCTTTCAGTTCCATATCAGACATGCACCCACACCCTACGGACACACGCTCATGTGCTTTATGCAAGAAATGCGGTGACGCCGATGACCAGATAGCTGGAAGGCTGTTAAATTACAGTCGAGACCACTGGATGCACGTTAATTGCATTTTATGGTGCTATGATACATACGAGACGCTGGATGGTTGTCTTATGAACGCGGCCCGCTCTTTGAAAAAGCTGCTGAAGAAAAGTGCTCTCACTGTGGTCTTCCTGGTGCCGGGCTTCCATGTTTCGACGCCGATTGTACCCTCCTCTGCCATCTTCAGTGTGCTCGTGCCCTTGGTTGTACTTTCCACGAGGACCGCAGCATGTTCTGCCAGCTGCACCGAAACCAGGCACAAGCGAACTGTCTAGACAGCCTTGCAGTTTCTCGTCGAGTCTTCCTATCCCGTGACGAGTATTCCCTTGTTGAGGACGTTATCGGCTCTCAGTCGCCTCTGACAATGGGACAGCGCTCGAAGCTGCGCATAGGATCCCTTATCCTGCATTCCATTGGTCAGCTGCTCTCCGAGCACGTTGACAGTGGCCGATTTCACACGAAACTGTTCGTCTATCCCGTGGGTTTTTGTACAACTCGGATCTACTGGTCGTATCGTCGACCGGGGCGTCGGTGCTTTTACACCTGCTCCATTGAGGACTCCTCATGCACCGTCTCAAGTATTCAGGATAAGTGGCTAACTGATGACCTTTGTGAGGATACTTTTCAAAATGCATCCCCGCGTCCTGTTTTCACCGTCCTTGTCAATGACCCGGGTTTACCTGATGAGAAGTTCCGTTCCTTCCTTTGCAACACTGTCTGGCAGCACATTCTCCAGTTGGTACAATTTACCCGTAAAACGTTCCGGCCTACAGCACTAAATCTATTCCGCAAGGAGCTCGTCGGTGAGGATCTTTTTGGCCTGTCCGAGTCTCATGTTGTCCGTGCTATCGAGTCCCTGCCGGGCATTGAACATTTGCGAAATTACATCTTCAAGTTTGCGAAGATGCAACTAATATCGAAGATGCCCCTTATACTGAATCCTACTGGCTGTGCACGTTCAGAACCCAAATTGCGCACTTATGTCAGAAACCTGACTGGAGACGTTGAGGTTGAATCGCATACCACTCCTTTCCTCACTGCCCCGCCCAATTCTCGACTAACTTATCTACACCGCTGTAGCCAAATTCCCCGTACCTGCTACCCCTTATCCTTTACGGCTCCGATAGGCAAGCAATCTCCCCCAAGTCCCAAGCAAATATTATCAGTATAAGCGTCTGCGATTTGAGTGGAAGAACAATGTGCTCCTAGCCAGGTCTAAGATCCAGGGCCTGGGCCTTTTCGCAGCGCGTGATATCGACAAGCACGAATTTATAATCGAGTATCTGGGTCAGCTTATCCGCAATGAGGTCGGCAACCTGCGTGAGCAGTTGTATGATTCGCAGAATCGCGGCATTTACATGTTCCGTGCGGACGACGACTGCATTGTCGATGCAACTATGTACGGTGGTCTTGCGCGGTACATAAATCATTCATGTGAGCCCAACTGTATAGCTGAAGTGTTTGCCTTCGAGGCGAACAAGCGGATAATCATAATCGCCAAGCGGCTTATCAAGAAAGGTGAAGAACTGACCTATGACTACAAATTCGACTTTGAGGATGACAAGCCCAGCAGGATACCGTGTCTCTGCGGCGCGAAGCAGTGCAGAAAGTGGATGAACTAGTTTCCCATTGCCTTATACGTTCTACTTTTTCTCTTTTTTGCCTAGTTACCACACGTTCTTTTTCAACATTGATTTATTTTTTTTGTATTTTGTTGTAGTCGTTTTTCTTTATTCCCTTTCCTCGCCCTATCTCACTGCACGTATGCGCGCCGCTGCAATATATACAGTGCCAACACAGCCACCACCGCCAGTGTTGGTTTTTCTTCTTGCTGTGATAATTTCGACTCCGCTGTGTAACGGACGTGTACAGTCTCTTCTCAAATAGGCAGATACCACACGCTCTCTTTCTCTCTCTCTCTCACACACACGCACACACATGCCTTTCTATGCTTTCATCCGCCTCAGAGCCCCTATCTCATTCTGCTCCTTACCTTCTCTATATTGCTGAAAATTTAGCACCTGAACAAATACTGACTACGATCAAACGAATTGCAATATTTCCTATGTGCTGTGTACAGCTGTCCTCTACTGCTCTGTTGTATATATTCCCACCACCACAATTCCCACCACTACTGCTTCTTGATTGTTTAGACGCGTTGTCCGCGTCGGCTGTGCTTAAAATGCATTGCTTTGTGTACATTGCAATCCGATGCCCGTGATTAAAAAATATCAGAATATTACTTTCGACAAGAGGCTAGACTTCTCTTTCTCCCTACTTTTTGCCTGCTTGTGTCGCTCCATCCGAATGAAGCCTGCTAAGTATCATTGCAACTGTTGCAGCTGTCCATGTTATCCTTTGCTTCTTGCCAGCAGTCGAGAAATGCCGGACGTTGGGTGTACGGATATTGAGAAGAAAGGCGTGAAAAGTTCACCACGTGCAGTCCCTGCAGCAGAAAGGAAGAGAGTGCGTTCGTCGGATCGAGGGCGTGGTTCCTCCAAACCGTCTACCCGCCACACGCCTGGCAGAAAGAGGTCTCGTGCTTCGTCGCCCTCGTCTTCCTCTGACAGCAGCAACAGTAGTAGCAGCAGCAGCGGAAGCAGTGGCACTAGCAGTAGCAGTGGCTCGTCCTCGCGTTCAGGCACACACAAATCGCTACCACGACAGAGAAGTACGTTCTAACCCCACCTACCTATTCATCTGCCTTTTGGGCACCTTATAAAGCTCACATGCCCACAAAACGCGAAGTTGTCATATGTGCATAATCTTGTATCAGGATTTGGACCCTTAAAACAGACGGTGATATTGCATTAGGCCTAAACAGTGGCCAAATAGGTGTGTTGAAAGCAAAACACTAAGCCCTTAGACCACGTCAGCCATTGTGTTCGATCACACCTCCAGTCGGCTCGCCTGGGTTCTGACTATGGCTTGCAATGGAAGGGGAACGAAAGCTTGAAACTCGTCCTGTGCAATCTTGCCTCTAGTAACTAACCTGTTTCGGAGCTGTCGCGATCTCCCACGAGTGTCTTGGAAGAATGCCAGCTGATGGATTAACAGCCTCGGCGGCTGAAAGCCATGTGCTTTTTCATTAACGTTGCCTTTGGGTAACGTACAAGAATGTGAATTTACAGCGGATATAATGCTTCTGGGTAGGTTAGAGTCCAGCGCGTGGATGGAGTTTTTTGTCAGGTCATCTACTGCGCCCATCGTTCATTATGTAGTGTTTTGTTGGTGCGCCGTGGGCTCGAGAAGGGAATGAATGTACACCTCTTGTGGAGTAGCTATGGTCCTAGTTTGTCCGGAATCCTGACTGAAAACTAACCGAAGAGTAAGTTTGTGGCTGCAGGCTATACCGAGCCCATGAGCCCTTCACTATAGCCACACGCTCCAGACGGTGGTGTACGCAACACTTGTCAGCCTCCCCCTAATGGCCCCTGGTATACCGACCTTCCCGGACGGACCACTTGCACGTGGAAGATGGCAAAGAAGATGCTGCGCACGTCAGCTCCACCACAAACAAATTCATGTGCGGGTCGCTACTGCGTCGTATTCATGTCAGTAGCGGATCTCGTCGCCGGTGACAGGCTGACTAATTATGCATTCAGTTAGACCGAATAATTTCTAGTTTACAGACGGCGAATGTCGATTTAGTACCGCAAACAACTTTGCCTCGGAAAATGGCAATGCTTGTACAGAAATCAACCTCAGACGTCACAGAAATCAACCTCGACTCGCGAAAAATCATACCAAGTTGCCAGCCCGGTGTCAGCGTTGGTGGTGTGATCTTTCGATGGGTTGATGAATTTGAGGGGTCGATAAAGCGGCCTTTACTGCTTGGTGGTAGTCCTCGTCAGCAAAGAAAACAAGCACAGTAAATAAATTGTCTTATATGTTCTCGGCAGCTAAAACTATGGAGTGCTGGTATGATAGCAAATGGATCTCTACCTTGATGGAATCTTTGGGATGCGGGATTCAGTCTTCTCACCTCTTTTAGGTCTCTGTTACTGATTCAACATGATTCTTCAACCTACGGGTCTTTTATCTTTTTAGTACAGGTCGTAGGCTTTACGTTTGACATTTAGGAGGGAATTTAACTAGAAGTGCGTATCCTCAGCGAATCACACATGGTTGATCGGGCAAAGCTGCGCTCGTATCAAAATGGCGCAGGATGGTGTGTTAGTAAAAATGTTCGCCTTCATCTATATCGTCACTTGCCCCTTATTGCCAAACATTTAATCTACGACACAACCGTTAGACATGTGGTCAGTCACGTTAATTTAATCTGGCGTCTGAAAAGCCCATCACGTATCGTCTGCCTTCCTAAATATTCGGTATGCATTTCCTATGATATCGTCTGTACACCAGGACGTCGCAGACAGCTCCTGACTACGCTGGCCATATCGCCCTTCTAACACCAAACTGCTATGATCTACAGAGTGTTGTCCGAGTCTAAAGATATCGCTAACTCATTCATTTTACCCATAGATGTTGCAAAAACGTATTTGCGAGCCGTAGCAGGCATACGTAATTATTTAGCGACTGCCGCTTTTATATGTGTTTTCATGTTTCTTGGATCCCAGACCGCGTAGAAACGGTATCGTCGTCAAAATCGGTGTTGTCCGTGTGGTTTTTGAAAGCCTTCGAACGTGTTGCGTTACCTCCAGTCGGCACCAAGATCTGCGTGCCCAAGGTTTCCGTTTGGTTAATCTTCTATGACCGTGAATAATAAGCTGTGTGACCGGTGCGATATCGATGCATCTCCCTCAGCGTCATTCTAGTTTAACATGGCCCCTGAGGTGGGGTCCGAACGCCCGTTTACATCGCGAAGTGTTACAAACGGTGACAGCTAAGATCCTGAGCGCCATCTCTGATCTAGTTGCTTCTGCAGCTGGGAAAGCCATTTTATGGTTAGTGGACATCAAATAAGATCCATTATTGAACCAAAGACTCGTGTACTGTTGACTCCTGCTGTTGGGAGTATTCGGAATCACACGTGGAAGTGGCGTTCGCCGGTATATCATGCTCACGAGACAGCAAATGCTCCATCCACTCTGAACGTCCGGAAAGAACTTTAAGCATGCAAATGACTCGCCCAGTAACCTTATTTTGCGTTTGCATTCTTCCAGTTGGAAGCTCTGTGCATCTGTTATAAAGGCTTCAAAAATCTGATAGCCACAGCGGATAGAGGTTTGAAAGCCCTGCGATGATTTCATTGTCGGTTTCATTCGCGCAGACTTCGGTGGAATCCTGTTGCTTCGATATCGGTGTAAAAAGGATAATTGCTCTGGCGTGAAACATTAGCGCATTGCACAGTTTTCCATCGTCGAGCATAAAATAAAACAAGCCTGAAGTTTCTGGCTTTCTTGGTGCTGTACATAACCTACCGTTACTATCTTTTTATTAGCATCCGACACAATTTTATTTTATCCGGATATCCAAAGTAAGGGCCAGTCCTCATAAGCGTTGCAGAACTGTACTTTAATTCTGAATAAACTCCATTGCCTTAAGAAAATTTCATTGTTCTAGTATTTTGATGGTTCAAGTACTCCCTTTTTACTAAATTTTTTGAAAGAAAATGCACTGTGGTAAACTCGCGAATGGGGACTCCACCTACGCCACTGAAATGAAAATCGCCTTGGTAGTCTGAATACCGACAGTGGCTCGGCTCTGTGCATTTAGTACCAGCGGGAAATTTGAAGCTTGCAACCTTATTTTCTTTGCTCTTATCGGAATTTTGCTTGACAGGGAAACCGCAATCACCGGAATCAAAGCGAGGCAAACCCCCAAACCGCCCTCCAGCACCATCCCGCCCAACCGACAGGCCGCCATCTTCCTCCACAAAGTCGCCTATAACTCCTGCCCCGCAGAAGTCTGAGTCAACCAAGCAGGCATCGTCTCGTGCTGATGCGACACCGGCATCTAGCAGGAAGGTTTCAAATGCTACAGAGACCACCGTCTCTGCCGCGACAACTGCCGAAGCTTCGAAAGCGTCGGCAAAGACATCCTCGTCCTCCGCCTCAGCAGCCGCGGCTGCCGCTTCCACGACCCAACTAGACACGAAGACGGAAGCTCCAAGTGCTGAGCTCATGTCCTCCGATCGACCGGCAAAAAAGGCCTCACAACCTGCCTCTACGGGAAAATCAGAATCTGCGCAGACCGCTACCACCACCACCACCACCACCAGCACTGCTGCTAAAAAAGACAGCGATGTGTCGAATACCTTTGCCCTACCCGAGTTCACGCGCGTCATGATCAGCAAGCTGTCAAGAAACGTAACTGAAGTAAGTTCCGTCATCGGGTACTTCCAGCTAGCATTACGTTCTCTTGAGTTCGCGTCGATGTCGTGGATTGCTTGTTCGACTCCTAGTGGTGAGGTTCTGAGGGAGGCCTAGGTATTGGTCATATATCCTCTAGGTTTTCAAATGTGCGGACTCCTGTTACAATTTTATTTCTGTATCAGGACTAAACGAGAAAACTGCTAAGTAAGTACACCTTCAAAGATGGTCAACATCGAAGCTTAGGCTGATTTAGGCTTATTGACGTCCTGTTAAGTCGTAATTACACCAGAACATAATTGATACCTTCCTCCGCGAGTGATTATGACCAGTGTCCCTACCGCAGATTCATTCAATTATGTCCGACCACGTCAGTTATTGTTAAGTGTACAACCATCTGTTCTGTTCGGGCATCCAGAAAATGGGATAGGTTGAACAATACATTTGTGAGAGATGGTGTAGCGACGTAATTGACAGGTGGAAACAGTGTATTTTGACACGCGCTTCGCAATTGATAGACCGTACGCTTGCGCTTATTGCAACCCACAGACGTCGCGCGGTAAGCGAGCCAGCGTAAAGTGCTCATTTTTGAGAAGAGTTCCGTTGCCGAGCGACGTTCGTGCTGTGACAGCTTTGAAGGTGTCCAACCAAGGCTACCCAGGACCGGGAGGCGCGGTCACAAGAAGGATAGGTGAATGGGGTGCCCTCAGAGACGGTAGCGTGTGGTTCGTGTTGATGACTTAGTTTATGCGAGTGTTCCACAAGACAAACCGGGGCCCGGAACATTAATGGACATTCGGAACCTGTTAGATTGGTTTGGACCTTGTCGGAGTTCGTCCACAGTACTCCATTAGCAAGTGATTGTCGCTTTGCCCTGGCATTTGATTTGTTCCGAGGATGGCTGTTGGTCCTGCATACCAGTTGACCGTGTTTCATAGTTGGTTTCGAGGTCATTGATTGGGTCCTTTAGGACGTCCTAGTGCCGTGGTTTTGGGCAACCATCTTGTCTGCGGTGTTACTATAAAAAATCACAGCCGTATATCGGTTCTTTCGAGAACTTGAGGCTGGTAGGGGTTGGGGTGAGTATCCAACCCTGTTTCACGACAGTTTTTACCGCAAAAGCTTCAACGATTAACAGATTGTCCGTAACGCATATCACCATTTACGTGGAACTTTCTGGACATCCGCATTTCGTCATTGCTCTCCTAGTCCGTGTCGGTTCCTGGTGTGGATGGTGATTTTGATTTGTTAGCATTTTCCCTGGAATTGCCGTGCAGCGAAGATCGTGTGGATTGTTAAACTATGCATCCAGAAATCCTTGTTGCAAATAATTGTTCTGACGATTGGGAGGAAGGCGAAAAAATGTTAGCCAGTATTGACAAGACAGTTGCCCTAGTGATTATTATACCTTTGCCTGTCTTCTTTTCACCAGTGAAAGTTCGCGATGTTGGCCTGCTTAAAGCCCTGTGAGATATGTCCGTGCCACAGAACTGAGGTCGGGCATCGTGGTCACCTTCACATTTTGGGGACCGCTACGCGGTTATGTTGAATTTATGTCCTTACTCTCACTGTTTACAATGCCGTTGAGGTCATCGAATTTTTCACAACTGGTTCATTTGAATAAACGGTACCTTTCATCTCAACGTTTCAACCTGCATAATTACTATAATACTCAGTATCCGTAGTTTAATTCATCTGGCGTCGGAAGTCTGTGTGTGATTAAATCAGAGAATTTGAGGGCTTACGTTTGGTACGCTCCTGCTGGCAGCAGCATAGCTGTAATTTGCGTCGACTTGGATTTTTTTGTAGGCACACATTAAGGAGATCTTCTCCACCTGGGGCCAAGTGACCTCCATAGAGATGCCGATGGACCATATGCACCCCGAATTCAGTCGTGGCTACGCCTACGTGGAATTCTCCTCCGCTCAGGCCGCCTCAGATGCCGTTAACTATATGAACGGGGGCCAACTCGATGGCCAGGAGGTCAGCGTTACAGAGGTTATGCCAAGAGTGCTCAGACACTCTTCGCCGCCCACTCATCGTGATCGGCATCGCTCCCCCGGAAGGATCTCTGACCAGCGGTTAGTCCGGGCATGCCATTTCTCATCCCCCATTTTATAGTATGCACTATTCTTTGAAAGCTCGTCACCTGTTGTGTAGTTTGAAATCGCTTTAGTGCAAATGCTAAACAGCGAAACCATGCTCCGATAATGTTTTGTTGCCGAAAACATGCCAGAATTCAAATATTACTCACCTATAGTTGACTGGTTATTTTGACTAGTCTTGCCCTCTCACCGCAACTCATCTCTTTATTAGCTGCCCTTTGCCAATTTGCTACCGTCGAATAACAACCTTCGTTTCCGACAGTAAAAGTTGTCTTGCGTAGACCCAGCCTGCTGTCTTGCCACATACCCTTTGCCTGACTCAGGTCCCCTCATTCCCTTCTTTCAGCATTCAGTCACACCCGTGCCATGCCTGAAAATGCCTTGTGAACTTAATCATACATACTAAACCCAATTGCAGGTGAAATGAAAAGCCAGATAGTCCAGTAATGACATTACTGCGTCTGCTTATGTGCAGGAAAGCCCACACCATTTGATCTACTATTAAGCTGAGGTAATTGCGGAAAAATTACAAGATACATACGATTAGTGTACGTTCCCATGTATGTTTTCCTCCTGTAACACTAGAATTTTAGGTCTTTGTCCCACCGTTGCCACTCCCGAACTTAACAGTGTATCCTTTCAACTGACATTTTATATCTTTATCGACACTATGTACCGGTTAATTTACATTTTATCATTTGTCTCGGAAAACTTGCTCCTTCCGTTGTCCCTCTGGTTATTTGTTCGAATCTCCCATCTCGCGTAATCCGACACAACTTTTATTACTGTATGCCTCGAGACATTTGGTTATAAGTGCATTATTTAAACTTTTCTAATCATCCCACATTATAGAACCGTGTTTCCATCCAAATCGGCTTATTCATATCACTCCTACTTACGGACTGGCACGAAGGTAACCAGTTCAGGCGATTTAATCTTGACAGGCTATAAAGCGGCTAGGTTAAAACAGAAGTCTAGTAGAAATACCCGAACGAGCTACAGTTGGCTGCCGGATATATTCTACAGATTCATATGAATAAAGGCTATTTTAATTTGGAAGCATAGAATAAGGTACTTTTTTATAATATACTATCCGCTAATCTAGAATTTAGGAACGCAATGGGCAGAAGATTACCCGTTATCGCAAAATAATAGTATATATTCGGCCAATCTGGTGTGTATTTAAAATTTTAGAACGGGGCACTAAAGTAAAAAAAACATAGCGGAAAACGTTCCAATATAAAGCCAGAAGTGAGTTATTTCATATTCAGCAGAAAATGGATCACTTATTTTCAAGAAAGTCAAGAAACCGGTCAAAATTCCACATTTTCATCTTGTTTCAACTGGAAAAATGTACGCAGATATTCGACAGTAAATTATCAACCTCAAGCACTGTTTAAAGAGGTACCTTATTATAGAAAGTTTCTTAATTGATCTTGGTCAGATTAATTGCGAAGTTTTGCCATGGACGTTCATTTTTGTCTGCAATGAGTTTTAATTTTTGTGTAAATCTACAGATATGACTTCAACGACCATCAGCAGTAAAGCGAAGATCCAAAATCTTGGCTCTTCGGTAAATACTTTTAGGAACTATCTTATTTTGAAGGTTTTGATGAACACATAGGACAGAACCTAAATTTATGGCCAAGGGATTGAAAAAACCGAAAATCGTGAGATTTTCGCCGGTATTTCAAAGACGAGCTGACAATACTTGTAATTCGATATTAAAAAATATCAATAAAAAATTTACCGCATTGAAATTTCTTTTATTATACACAAAATGGTATGTTTAAAATATTAGGCGATAGTTGTATTTAAATTTCTTAGTCGTAGTTTCAGTGATTTATCACGATTTGGACCTAGGCCGCATTTTTAAAAACAGTTGCTATTTCTAAACGAACCAAAATTACTTTTCGTATTTCCTTTAGGTTTTACATACCTATTGTGTTATTTATTAGTATTTCGAAGCCTTTGGACTTGCGTTAGTGCGGGTTTGCGAGTGATTATCGATATTTCGTGCCGAATTTTACGAAATATTGATAATCATTCGCTAACCGGCAATATATATATATATATATGATAGTGTGGGGCTCACCGATCTGCTTAAGGAACATGCATGTTCCGTTGTGCCCTGGAGCTCAGACTAGAGCCCTCGCAGGCGGTCGCATAGCGACGTGTAGCATATGATGGAATGGAACCGCCAAAGACAACGGAGACCGGGATGGCCATTTCTGGCTTATTAGCCGTCATCAGCCAGTCATACCCAATCCCAAGTGTGGCACATCTGGGATTCGAACCCGCGACCTTTGGTATTTGAGTCGAACGCTCTACCATTGAGCTACGGGCTCGTTGGTTTGTCGGTTGTGATCGGGAATATGATGATAGTGTGGGGCTTACCGATCTGCTTAAGGAACATGTATGTTCCGTTGTGCCCTGTTAAACAAAGGATTCTGAGATTAGGCAAAATCCGAACCAATAGGCTTTGAGTGTATTTCGTCATCCCGTCGTGATTGGTTGTGCGATGGTGGGTTCTTCCTGTTTTAAGGATTTAGCAAGAACTTCTGATATTAATTTCCTTCCCGTAAGGCGTTTTAGTGCTTTTTCAATGCACGAGTTTTGGGATTTTGTGGGGTCTGCAAACAGAAGAAGAACAGTTTGCGATTCGCAGCAGCACTGCGCATGCCTTGAATAACCGAAGTAAACACTCAACATTATCTTGCGATGAAAGAAAAGCACTCAAGGCACTGAAACAAGAAAAAGGCATCATCATTCTACCTGCTGATAAAGGAGGTGCAACCACCCTAAACAAAGAAGACTACACAGGGAAGATGCTTTCACTTTTAAAAAACGATTCAACATACAAACCTTTGTCTGCAGACCCACAAAATCCCAAAACTCGTGCATTGAAAAAGCACTAAAACGCCTTACGGGAAGGAAATTAATATCAGAAGTTCTTGCTAAATCCTTAAAACAGAAAGAACCCACCATTGCAAAAATATATGGTCTTCCAAAAATTCACAACACTGGTATCCCACTGCGACCGATAGTCTCCTTAATCGGTGCACCGAATTATAAAATTTCAAAGTGGCTATTTCACCAGCTACATCCACTTACAAAGAACTCTGAGTACTCCATTGAAGATTCAAAACGTTTTCTAGACTAATTAAAATGAATCACAGTTACACCTGACGAGGTAATGGTTTCATTCGATGTGGTCTCGCTCTTCACCTCGATCCCCTTTGATTTAGCGAGATCATGCAGCGAAGAACTACTCCACGCCTACGTAACTGATGTACCTGCCGATGCTTTACTCCAACTCCTAGACCTTTGTCTAAAAACCAATTTTTCCTTCTCCGGCCAATGCTATCAACAATGCTAACAACAACACCCTATGGGATGTGCATTGATTCTTAAAATGTAGTCATAAACAGATATTGTGTATTGGTTTTACAAATATGATGCTAGGGAACTCATCCTCTCATCAGCTTCCAGTCCTATCTTCGTCATATACAAGATCAGTCTACTTTTATAACTGCCAATCGCCTGCGAAGAATACTGGGGGCATCTTTTTAGGTGTCCTTTAAAGTTATCGTTACCCCCAACCGTTGAGTGCACTAATAATGTTGATTTCGAGTATTTTTTGTCTATAAGCTGGTTTTCACTACAGTTTAAGTGCATACTTCTCCGTTCCTTTGCACGGCGCTTCCCTAGTGCATGCGTATCTGGTGCTTATCGGTAGAGACGCGGGGAGGCTGAGGCATTACTGTTTCTGACTTATTCTACCGCAGCCTGAGACCAGGTGTGTATTTATTGTCTAGCATGGTGATCACGATCATGATTGACTGAAGGCAGAATGCACTCGAAACAACACTGCTTCAATCTACCGACATCTCTGTAGATACTGTCATCTGCTATATCATGATCGAGCTTTCCTTGATGGGTGGTTGCCTGTTTATGACTTCTGCCATATATGCGGCGTGAATTCCGTTTACAGCTATCGTTTAACAGTAAAAATTTCCTGTAGGTTTATTTTTTCATAACTGTCGTAGTATTTTGTTTTAAAATTCTGACTTAATTATGCTTCCTACAGCAACATAGACACAGACAAAGATCGGGGAGGTCAGATGCGATCGCTTCGGGGCCACAACGAGCACGGTGCCCCCACCCGTGCCCGAGAGTCGGATCGTGCTCGCCTTGAGGCCGATCGAGAACGGGAACGTCTGCGTGAGCGGGACCGCCGGGAGCGAGAGAAGGAGCGCGACCAGCGTGCACAACGCGATCAGCGGGAGCGAGGAGCGCAGGCAGTTTCACGAGCTTCTCCCGTAAACCGCAGCCGAGACCGTGATCGGGCAGCAGAGCGGGGTGGAGAGATTAAGCGGGATCGGGATCGTGAAGCTGCTGACCGCGACCGTGGTCGGGATCGACCGCGCGCCAACAGACGAGCCAGCAGTGGCAGTCCATTTGCCTCTCGGGCGGGACACCGCCGTTCGCCCGCGGGTTCGCGCTATCGGCGTCCAAGTAAGTGGATGTTGAACTTTTTGCATTTAAAGCAATACCGATTCCCCTCCTCCCCCCAATTCGAGTTCAGTTTTTGCGTCTTAAGGCGAGCACAGTCAAACATTTTGCTAGTGTTACCCAGTTCTCCGGACCGTCTAGATCAGTTGTCGTAGAATGTCAGTGGTGGAGATGTACAATACGCGACTTTCTCAATGCCGGCTAGGTCACGTATGATCACAACTGTATCAAGTACAAGTACAGTTCGTTCTCCACTAGTGAAAACGGTGGTCACCGTGCCCTAGTGAACGCGCTGCTGACCTGTGAGCGAGTTCGGTTGCAGTGACGCACGCTGGTGTTGCACCTACCTCGGTCCCACCACACCCAGTATTTTTATGGCATCACGAAAGTTCGACCATCACAAGCGAAGACTTACATTGCGTGCCTTATGGAGTGGGCGGGGCGCCGATAACTTGTGTGACATCTACTGCACCCTCCCCTCCTGCACCCACTTTCATCCGATGGCAAGGCTATGACAAGGAAATTTTGGGTAGGCGGGGGGGCAGAGTGACTGACAAAGTTAGACAGCCCGTCTACGCGTATCATGCGTGCCTTGGTTCTCACCAGGCTTCTGTAATGGCGCCTCGGTTCTCACATCAGTAATAGTGTCAGTAAGGCCACATGAAGAAACATAAATGGCAGTCCGACTCTGTCATGAGAAGAACGCAGTTATCCTATGAGTTGGCAACCTTCCACCCACGACTAATAACGCCTCGTCTTGATATGTCCAAACGCGTCCGATTTATTACTGCGGGCGCATGGTTTCCCAACTTGCGGCCTCACTATACTGCGAGTCAGTCGACTTTTCGAGTCTGTCAACCAACGGTTGATGTTATTGAACGCTGTGGCTGACGTGGCATGACGACTTGCGTCTAGGGCATGTCACAAGATGCGTGCACGTCAGTATTAATGGGCTGGACTGGCAAATCTGTGTCGTGCGCTAGTATGAATCCCGTTTGGCTGACTGCACCTGCAGCGCAGCGCATTAGCGGGGTCAAACTCCAGTTCAGGTGACATGGAGACCGGCAAGGGGAGTTGTTTCCATAAGTGACACTCCAAAGGCCAGATCGTTGATTGGCATCAAGCCATTGGCAGCCCGTCTTTACGTGCCACTCGATTTTGTTCTACAGGATGTATCAAATTTTCACTTTCACGATTTTAGAGGATATTCATGGATGCCCTTGAAGTAAATCCTTTGAGACCAGCCTTTTCAGGCTCGGTATGACAGTTGGTATGCTTATTTAACCTGAAATCCGTCCAATACTGCGGACTAACCGCGTACTATACACAAGCTGCTGAAGACTTTGAGCTAGTACCTTTGTTGTTAGTATGGTTAATAATTACGGCGGTAGCTTGTTTCTAGCATGCTTGTTAAAACCATTAAGGCCATATTAATAAGGATCCATCGTTGCCTAACGCTCGGTCCTCTGTCTTCCCTCCCTCTACCCCAAATACACCCATGAGCACTAAGTCGTCCTGTCAGTTGTCAACCTCCCAAGCCACTACTGGTGCGTGATAAATTCAAGCACGTCGGGTTTATTATAGTGAAGAGCACGCTGTTTTTCCATGACATTAAACTCCTCACTGTCAGTCTCACTCTCCTCTATCGTACACAAGTCGACTATCTGGTTCTCTGCCAACTAGTGATGAAACCACCCTAGTTGTGAAGCAGAATTGATAGTCTTTCGCGAAAGGATTATGTGCTTTGGGCTTGAATTTTTTTGTGAAGGTCTGCATATGGTGGATGCTGGATGAGTTTTCGTCAATTCTATAGTTACTGCCTGTCCCATCAGTTTTTGTCTTCCAGCTTTCCGGGGCACATCTAGCTGGTGAGGTTTAGGGTGAGTACCCTACCTTGCTCCACCACATTGGTCACCGCGAAAGCTCTGTCTTTTATTTGTCTGACCATTCACTTGAAACATTCTGGGCATCCGAATTTCGTCGTTGCTTTCCGAATCCGTATCGTTTCCTGGTGTGAAGGGCTTTTGTGAGATCGACGAAGTTTAGGAATCCCCATGCTTGTAGGTTTCTGTTGGAATCAAGCCGGTGCCCGAGGTCGCTCCACTGGACAAATAATTCACTGCAGGATATTCCGTCAGTAACCAAGAAGATTTTCCCGTCGGAGTGAGTTTTTTCGTATGTAGGAGTCTTGTGCTGGCGTCTTCCGAGATCGTAGATAAATCTTTATGGGCTCACCAAAAGTTCCGGGGTCGGGTGCCGAGGGTGTATGTCTGCGCCAACAGGGTTTTTTATTAGGACCCAAATGCTGTGCCGTTTCGGTTTTTCATGTCGGTGGCTCTGTACTGCCTTGACATCGGCGTAGTTTTTCTTTTCTTTGCGGTCGATGTATCCACATCTAGCTTCAGTGAACTTTCAAATGCCCCCGTTTTTATCTGCAGCCCACTGTCGTTTCTTTATAGATTTCGACTACGTCCGTCCGTCGTGCTATGTGACAGAATGCCACTAACGTTACGATTGTCACTTAAACTGTTTTTACTGAACCAGGACCCGATTTTAAATGACTACCGATGAGTGTTGGGTATTCGGTGTCACCTCCGTCGCCAGGACTGCTCTTTTTTTCCAACACCCTTCTATTGCAACATGCTTTAACAAACCATTCCGGTTTCATTGTAGCTCATGTTCCGTCTATTATAGATCGTCAGTACGTTGTGAGGCTGTCTCTGGTATTTGTTCCCCATTTTTGAAGTTGTACTTTTGACCGAGCCTCTAAGAAACTTCAGTAGGGTATACGACTGGCCACTCGCTTATCCTCCGACTCCAGCAGCCCCTCTGTGCTGCCCCTATCTGAAAGCGAAACTGTCTGTGATGTTACCCCTATCGCCTAATCCAAAATCTGTCGGTGTCATAGCGATCATTAAACGGTTCGCGTGACTGGTTTCGTATTTGACCCGTCTGACTCAGTCATAACGACTGTCTTCACGGGTACAAGCCGTCAACCCACTTGGGTACCACTTTATCTGGAATGGCTTGCTGCCTAAGCTAGACCACCACCACTCTGACTGATCTGGTTCATCTCTTAACTGTCTCTGATTAGTCCTTCGTAAACCGCTGTGGATACTCTTGTTTTACTTTTACGTTGTCCTTAGAACCGCACCTTGTTAATGGGTAAGTTTGTTGTTCATGCAAGTTTTGTGACGTAATCAGTGTCCCATACTCCTCGCTGTCCTACGCTCTTTCTATAGGCCCGCCTTCTCGCGGAGCAGCCGGTGGAGATAGCCGTCGTGGCAGATCCCGCAGTCCCCTTGGTCGCTCGGGTCGCCGGGGCGAAGCTTCTGACGCAAAGTCCGGCGGACGAGGAGATGCGAAGAGTGGAGCTGGAGCGTCCACCGCATCCCCCAGCAGTCGTGCTCGTCAACACAGAAGGGGCGGTCCCGGTCGGTCCTCTTCGTCCTCATCCTCGTCCTCGAACTCTTCTTCATCTAGTTCCTCATCCGGTTCCTCCTCGGGCTCCCGATCCGGTTCTTCGTCCTCTTCATCTTCATCTAGCTCTTCGCGTTCCTAGAGGAGAGAGAAAGAGAGGAAAAAGGAAGCACACCTACATCTCGTGTCTGTATATCTGCTGCGCATTGACATGTGTTTATTATACAATTTTATACATTGCGAGACCGATCGGGCCTTATTTATTTTGGGGGTTAAAACGCTGTATCATTATCTATATTTAAAATATTTTACTGAACTCCATCGGATCCCCTGCTATTGCATCTTTCTATACAGGAGGTCGACCTCATATCGCGCATGACCTAATTAGGCTAATAAAAAAGGTACCTCGAGAGGAATTTTATACACAAAAACAGAAGATAGCCCCCGGACCTCACAGCACTTTGCCCGACTTCCCAGTTGGCTGTTGTGAGCTACGTCGGTAAGACCGCCTGGTCTGAGTCTTTGCTCCTCTGTGATCTTGCTGCCTATGGCCGTCTGTCTGCAGTTAACTGCTCGTCTCAGGGCATGCATGCAATGTCAAATGCTGGCCTCCTATTTCACAGGTCGTTACGCTAAGATGGTCGTTCCGGTGCGCTTTGGTCGTATAGTATTTTATTTTAGGGAGCCGCTTTCGCCTGTTTGTTAACCGCCTGTGCATAGGAATCAACTTTAGTAAGTGACGTTCATGGAATGCCTAGGTTGAGTGTGATTATGCACCGCAAGTCCAGCGGCGGTGATGCACTTTAGGCGCCGTGTCTCGTGATGCTGTAGCGGTCTGCCGTTTCGATATCTGTTCCTAATGCGTGGACAATGACAACCAACCGACTGGACGTGAATGGGTCAGTCCGAGGCTCCTGAACAGCGCCGTAACTCCCGTCGATGACTAGGTTTCCTGCATTTTGGTTGGCAACGATACGTGCTTGCTGCCCTTTTGTGGGATGAGCAAAAACTGGACTCCGGCTGGTGGGCGGCCTAGTAACCATTGTCGTCTGCCATTTTTCTCGAATGAGTCATCAAATGGCCGAAACCTAAACCAAAGTTCTAAAATGTAATCTCCGTTGGATGGGATTACTTAAGTGGGGCTGCAACACGTTAGCCTGGAACCCCATCGCAGGCTGTCTAACCCAAACCAAGATACAAATTTCTGTATGCGCGTCATTTCGACCACTCGTGGAAACCACACAAAAACATGGCTATTTGAGTAGCAGGAAATTTTTCCACTGATTCTCGATGTCCATATATATATATATATTAATCCAAAAGCTACATGATGGTAGCCTCGCAACAAGCGTCCGTAAGGAAGGATCTAACGCTGAGATTATCCTCAAATATGGAAGCAACCACCCGGCAGATCACAGAAGAAGCTGAATCCGAACTCTGTTCCACCGGGCATACCGTAGCTATTGCAACAGAGATGATCTCCTTAAAGAAGAGCTTGCTTACCTGTAT
This sequence comes from Schistocephalus solidus, assembly GCA_017591395.1. Lineage (NCBI taxonomy): Eukaryota > Metazoa > Platyhelminthes > Cestoda > Diphyllobothriidea > Diphyllobothriidae > Schistocephalus > Schistocephalus solidus. The sequence continues at coordinate 12,489 of WEDG01003626.1, read as the reverse complement.
CGGTTGTTTCGATATAACGGGTATCCGGTTAGTTTTGTAAAGAACTGCACCAGGCACAACCGCAAGGCCCCACCCCAAACGGGGAAATTGTGGTACGAAAATTCTACTTACATAAAAGGAGCCTCTGAGGTAATCGCTCGGCAGTGGAATCGCCTTGGTATACACGTCGCTCCCAAGCCAGCATCCTCACTACGCACCATACTATCCCGGATAAAGGATCCCGTCCTCGAAAATAAAAAAACCAACGTAATTTATCGCATCCCGTACGAAAATTGCCCTTGTGTGTATGTTGGGCATATGGGTCGACGCCTGGGCACCCGATTAATGAACGCAAACTAGCCGTCCGCCGCCGAGACCCTTTGTCCCTCATATTTGCGCACACACTCGAGTGCAACCATCGATTTAATCGGGATGAAACTGAGGTCGTCGCCATGGCCAACACAAAAGGAGCGAGGGAATTCCTCGAGGCCTGGTACTCCTCTGTGGGCAGTATCAACCGCCATGCTGATCTGCACATCTATTATGAGGGTCTACGTTCACGACTAACCACCCCTCGTCCAAATTCCATTTCATCAACCGGCAACCCAGCTTCATGGAATCCAACTGATCCACCCTCCCCCTGCAGCACCAGGAACCGTTGTTTTTCCATCTCCCTCTTCCCCTATCTCACAATCTAACATGACTCACCTTTTTACAAGCCACTGGTCTGTCGGCCCTGTCACGCCAGTCGGTCTAGTGTGACATTCTAACACTCGTATTTATTTCGTCTGACGATGGGTTGGTGTGACCAGCTCGAAAATTCACGAATACAATTCGTATTTTTCCGAAGAACTCCTTCCTCTTTTCATTATATCAGCCCGGAATGCATACCATGCATATATATATATATATATATATATATATATATATATATATATATATATATAGATGCTGTGGCTCACGAGTCTGTACGAAATCTTTACTATTACGTCGTGCACTGGAACTACTAGTACTCACAGGCAGTCAGCGACCTGTAGCACTCTCTGATAATGTGGAACCGACATAGACAGTGGAGACCGGATGGCATTTCTGGCTTATTAGCTGTCATCAGCCAGTTATACGCAGTCCCAAAATGTGGAACACCTAGATTCAGACGCGACTTTGGTATTTGAGTCGAACGCTCTACCATTGAGCCACGGGCTCGTTGCTTTGTCGGTTGCGATCGGGAATATGATGATAGTGTGTGGCTCACCGATCTGCTTAAGGAACATTTTATGTTCCGTCGTGCCCTGGAACTCAGACTAGAGTACTCACAGGCAGTCGCATAGCGACGTGTAGCATATGTTGATAATGTGGAACCGACAAAGACAAGGGAGACCGGAATGGCCATTTCTGGCTTATTAGCCGTCATCAGCCAGTCATACCCAATCCCAAGTGTGGAACACCTGGGATTCAATTATGGTGGACGTTTCTAACTCATTTCGAAAGAAGCGTGGAAGATTATGCGGCGTACGAGCTTGTGTAGAGACTACATCTTTTTCCAACTGCCGGTGCTCCGCTCATTGGTGACTCTGGTCGCCCGGACCTCGCCTTTCTTTCTTGCGGCACGCGCGGCCGCTGACTCATCTTGTGGTAGACTGGGCTGCGTGCCTGATGCCAACCGGCAACTTAGTCTGTGCTGTGGACTGACTGCCGAATGAATCTCACAGCAGCAGACAAATACACACAAGCGCACTGCCTCTCCGTTCGCTTTTTAGCTAATTTGTGTTTTCTATCTCGCTAAAGTTTGCCTACCAAATTCTGTCTTCCTGGTTTATGATTTAAGAACACAGCTGTCTCCACTGACCGTACACGAAAAACTCCCTCGATCCTTCCACAAGCGCGTATTGCCTAACCAGGAGTTAGAGGGACAGTTTGGGAAGGCAGCTCTTAGTGGCTCTGGTGGGCATGTACGGAGGCTTTGTGTGCCATGATGCGGTTCGACCGATACTTGGATTGGGGGGATGTCGCTGCGGACGCTTGGAGAAAGCGGGATAGGTGCTGTGCGTCTGAGTAGGAACGCTTGAATCCCGTTGCGAGATTGCTGCCATTTGAGTGAAAACCAGAAAGGACCGGCTTAACACGCTCAAGGACCGGCTTAACACGCTCATCTTGGGTAAACATTGCCACCAATGTTGTCTGAATACCACTCAGACGACGTCCAACGGACCGCGCTCCATTCGCTGAAATTGGTTACTGAGAGGAAACAGCCGCGTAGTGAAATAGGAAGCAGTCAACTTCTCAGCTGCGGTAGACGGACAATCCCCAGGAATAACCGGGGCTTCTTTTAGACGAGACTTTTAGTCGTTACTTTTCGTGCGCATACGTAGCTACCTCTTGAAGCCTACATTTATAATCATATCATTGTTTGAATTTGGCGTTTCTCACCGTGAAGGGCAGAAGTTCTTGGGTTTCCCTGCACACTGCTGGACTCTCGATTGACAGCTTTACTGAGGATATACCTATCTTGAGGGTTGTTTTGTCTGTTTTAAAAAGCACTCAAGAGCCATTGTAGTCTTTGTTGAGTATTGAGTTGTTTACCACTCATATTCACCAACCTAAGAGATTTTTCTCTAAATTTTTGGAATTCTAATGAAAGCCATAGAAATTTGCTTCGCTCCAATCACAGCTCAGCAGCAGAGTACCAAGTGAAAACCTGATACGCCATTTTTGTCCGCCTGTACAAAAGCAGGGGGGCGAAATTTTAGTCCACGTCCTATTAAGTCGCCCAGGACTGCATCTGGGGTAAGGACTTCTCCCCAAAAGTCAGTGTTAATTGCGCATAAATCACAGAGCCATCGACATGACCTTTTCTGCCCACCAAATACAACAGAAATGTTAATAAAATAGGACTAGTTTCAACATTACCTTCAGTGCAATTAACCAAAAGAGATGAAACAACGTTCCCCATGCGTTTCCATCCACTCGAGTCTCCTGTTCTTCGCCATGCTAATTGATACCTAACTGAAGGAGCAGCCAGAAATACACATGGCTTAGCGAACTGGCGAACAACAGTCCAATATACGACGTATGAAGGTAACCATGGCCAGTTTTCATTATCTTCGGTTCGTTGGTGACTTCGTGCTCAGCGCAACAACGGAAGCATACATACAGTGGAGCTTGACTTCTTTGTCTCCGGCTGACGACCTACCAACACGAAAAGGATAAGTGTTAATGCAACTTATCTCGCGCAAGTTGTCAACTTCGCGGGAATTACGATGAAATTACAAATTTGATTTCCGAAGGGAGTCAGACCATCGGTCGGCTACAACACTCCGTCTGGAACCATTGTGGTATCCTCCTCAACATGGAGTCCAGGATTTACAGGGTTGCTTTCCTGTACCATACGGAGACGTGAAACTTTTATCAAAGCCAAGCGAGGAAACCTTCATTCCAGCTGCCTACTCAATAAAGGATTCAGAAAGTAAGGTCCTGGAAATAGCTGGCATTCTCAGTATCCTCACGAACGTACACCCTTCTCGCTTCCACTGTGCTAGGACACCATGTTGGTCTATTTGACAGTGTGGCGCATCCACGATAATCGTCAGACGATACCGAAACGCCTCTCCCTACACACATGACAATTCGACCGTCGTAGTCCGACGATGGCCACCGTATGCTCCACGGAGGGTGGTGCAGGGACGGTGACTTGCGCACGATTTCGTTTAAAGTGATATTAGACTTGCACTGCATCTACCGCACTCTCTCCTTCTCCCCAACCTGAGTCAGGCGTCATGATGGAGTCAAGAAGACCGGAGATGGGAGAAGGCGCAGGTGTCTGGCGCGGCCGGAGCCGCCCCTGGGCGTGCCACCACACCTGGCTCGGATCCCACGGAGTGGGAGTGCCATAAAGGCCACATTAAGAAGGAGCCATTGCAACCTGACTTTCAGTCCACCATTCAGCCACTCCAAACAAAGCACACATTGGGCTGACCACGTGGCCCGAGTTATCCCGTCAGTTGGCAACCTTCGAAGCCATAGCATTTTATCGCACCGTGATAGTTTCAATCGCCTCAGATTGTTTATAGTGAGGAAAATGCGCTGAGCCGTTGACCTCACTCTCTCCCCCACCCCCACTATCAGACCACCGTCTGAGTCTGTAAGTTGTCTGATGTGGGAGTGGGCGCATTGGCTGACGGGTCGGCGTACCCGCCTTCGCGCGCCACAGCATAACCTGGCCCCCATAATGCACACACCAGGATTAACTAAACCAGGAGATATGGAGGAGCCATTGCCACCAGACTTCCAATCCACTTGTCAGCCACTCGTCACACACAGCACATACACTGGTCCGACGGCGTGATCTGGTGTAAGCGTCAGATTGGCAGCCTTCCAAGCCACGGTTTCTAGGACACTGTGATATTCTCAGGTACGTGATGATGGTGAGGGTGTTGTCTATTTATTGGTGTAGGTAGTGTGCGCTGATGTGGCTTAGTCTCCGGTGGTTTACCGCATGTTGTAGTGGAGGCGTATGTGTCCTAATAGGCCCATGCGGTGTTTAAAGATGCAGAAGCAGCGAGGGCGGTGGAGGCAGGCACGTCAACTATGTCGGAGACCCAGGCACTGGTTCACCAGCTTCCGTGCGATGGATTCGCAGGTGACCGACCAGGCCGACGTGTGATTTGAAGTTGCTGGTCCATGTAGGAAGGAGAAATCCAGTGGGGTTGGGGTGATGTCATTCGTGGTAGTGGGGGTGGCATTGGCGGTAAGAATGGCAGGAGCGGAGCGTGTGCATGGAATACCGGTGTTATCGGTATTGCGGGGAATTCCGCTGTCATGGATGCGCATGTGACTGAATAGGCCCATGCAATTAATGAATGCGCGAGGACAGTGAGGGCATTGGAAGTGGCAATCTCTGCTGTGTGTTGGTGCTCCAGGCACTGGTTTACCAGTCTCTGTACGATGGATTCGCAAGTGACCGACCAGGCCAATGCGTGAGGGGAATGTGCGGTCGCATTGAGGACAGTTTAGGAGAGAGTCCCCATCGCTGGTGGTGGGGGCGGCGATGGCGGCGGTGGGAGTAACATGTGCTGAGTATTGGGATGTGGTCTTTATGATGGTGGGAGTAATGGAATTGATGCCAGGAGTGAGGGCGGGGGAGTCTGAAGGAGGGTTGGCAGAATTTGACGTAGAAGTTGGAATTGTCAGATTATTAATGCATTGCGTCCGAAGATGTCCGAACAGGCAGATTCACGCGTGGAAGGTGCGTTGACAGTGCGGGTATGTTGGAAGGGTCTGGACATTGGCGCTGTTTGTCCGGGGCGCTGATGACTTTCGTGCCACTCTTTTGGTCTTGGCGGCGGCGATCCGGTTGGCTTCGTAGATTGCTGCCCCTATCTTCATGGATCTTCTCCATGCCGGTTTATCCTGGCGAGGTCCTCCCAGGTCGCCGGGTTGATCTGCAGTTGCTTGAGGGAGCCCTTCAGAGTGTCCTTGTATCGTCGTAATTGATCCCTTTTCGACGAGAACCCATGGTGACATCTCCATAGAAGAGTCGTTTGGGTGATTTTTCGTCATCGATTCTCAAAAGGTGGCCACTCTAGCGCAGTTGCTGTGGTTTCAGCTGAGCTTAAATGCTGAGAAGGCCTTTTCGTTCCAACACTTTCGTGCCCGCGATCCTGTCTTGCCATCTCAGCTTTATTATTCTGTGGAGACAGTTGAGGTGGAAGTGGTTGAGCTTCCGCGCCTGCTTTTGTAGATCATCCACGTCTCCACTCCATACAGTAGGGTCCTTAATATGACAGCTTTGTACATCTTGAGTTTGGTGCTGAGTTGGAAACCGTGTCAATTCCAGACCACGTTCTCCATGCGGCCAAAGGCTTGTCTGGCTTAGGCGATCCGATGGGCGATCTCATCGTCGAATTTTGGTGCTGCAGGAGGGATTGCTGCCCAGGTACGTGAAGGTATCCACAGATTTCAATTGGGCGCCATTGACATTGATGTGAGCTGCGGTGTAGATGGTATTGGGCGGCGGCTGATGCATCACAACCGTTTTCTCAGTGTTGATGTGTAGTCTGAAGTTGTCACAGGCGGCAGCGAAGAGGTCAATGCTCCTTTGCATTTCCTCTCCTGTCGTTGTTTTGAGTGCGCAGTCGTCAGCGAATAGGAGTTCGTGGATGGTGGCTGTGGAGACACGGGAGCCGAAGTGCATCCGTCGTTGATTGAGGAGTCGGCCGTCCATCCGGTAGGCGAAGCGGATCCCGAGGAGTTCGTCACGGTAGGCGTCCATTAGCATGGCATAGAACATGAGACTGAAGATGGCAGGTGCAAGGAGGCAGCCCTGCTTCACTCCGTTGGTCACTGCGAATGCTTCGGACACTGTACCGTTGGCAGTAACGCTTGCCAGCATCTCATCATGAAGCTGACACACCATATGCATAAGCCGTTCAGGACAGCCGCATTGCTGCATGATTTTCCACAGCCCGTCCGATTCACCGTGTTTGAGGCTTTCGTCAGCTCCACAAAGGTAGTGTAGAGGTGAGTCCACATCTCCTGGCACTTCTCTTGCAGCTGTCGAGCGGCGAAGATCACGTCGATTGTTCCTCGTTGTCTTGGGAAGCCACATTGGCTTTCCGGGAGCATTTCTTGCTCCAGGTGAGCGTTCAGGTGCTTAGGAGAATCCGGGAGACGATTTTTCCGGCGATGTTCAGCAGAGAGATTTCTCGGTGGTTGTCGCAGAGTTGGCGATTACCTTTCTTCTTGTAGAGGTGGACAATGGTGGCGTCTTTGAAATCCTGAATGACAAGCCCTTGGTGCCAAATCTCCTGGAAGAGCAGTGTGAGTTGGTTCATCAGTTGGGGTCCACCAGGCTGGTAAATCTCTGCGGGGATCGCGTTCGAGCCAGGTGCTTTCCTGTTGAAGAGTATCTGCACGGCTCTGATGGTTTCTTCGAGAGAGGGCGGGAGATCAGGCAGGCGTTTGATGGCGGCGTCGGAGATGGTGAAGGGCTGGTTGAGAACGCTTTAGGAATGTTCTTCCCTATCGCGTCAGGATTTGCGTCTTCTCAGTGAGTAGCGTCCTGCCGTCGGCAGTGAGAAGTGGGGCAGCGCCTTTGACGGTATGTCCGTAGACAGCCTTGGTGGCGGCGAAGAAGCTCTTCTGTTCGTTTTGGTCCACGTTACCTTCGATTTCCTCGGCTTTGCGCGTCATTCAGGCATCCTGCATCTCCCGCAGCCATTGATGTACAAGGCAGCGACTTCGGTAGAAAGCTGTCTTGTTTGCAACGGTAGGGCGATCGAACTAGGCTTTGCGCAACTGGTTCTTCTCGACAAGCAGAAAGTTGATAGCTGCGTCGTTGTCATCGAACCAGTCTTGGTGCTGACGACGTGCGTGGCCAAGGACATCCAGGGCAGTGGATTGGATGGTGTCCCTCAGCTGAAACCAGCTGGTTCTCCACGGAGTTGTCCGCGTCGGCGACTGAAAGGTTAGCTAGTCAGTTAGCTGTACTCGCTTCGGCGGTACATATACTAAAATTGGAATGCCCACGCACACACACACAAACACGACAGATCAACCGTCACGAACGATAACGTCCACCACTGCCCCATGGAGTGGGCGCGGCAACGGGCAGTTCAGCACGTATTAGTTGATAATGGGGCAGAATTTTGCGCCTCTACCACACTCTCTCCTGCCACATTCACCTTAGCAAACCTTGTCTGCATCGAAATGGCTGTAGAAACGTTACATATAAGAACATTCCCATCGCATGATATGCCAGTTGGTGCACCTTGGTATACGAAGTAGGAACTAGGTCCTGTGTGGTACGTTTAAATGAACCATTTAAGCCTGTCAGGAAGTGCGCCCAGTACCGTCACCCGTTCACTGATGGTCACGGACAATTGATTGTTATATGGGGGAGAGGGAGTGAGTTCAACACTGGGACTCCATCCTCACGGTCCATCAGCGCATTCCCCACAATAATAAATCTGACACGCTATCAATCGTTGCTTTGAAGGCTGCCCACCGACTGACGCGACACTTGGTCCTTCCAGCGGTGGCTCCTTCTCGATGTGGCCGTTATGAAATTCTCACCTACTCGTTGAAGAACGCTCACCTATTGGTAATGGTACTCACTCGTCGCGGGCGCACTCTCGAGCCCACCAGCTGCAGTAGAGAACATTGCCGGCAAAGACACACGACATTTCGACCGTTGATTTCGATGATGTCCACCGTATGCTCCTATAGCATAGTGGTGCATGGGCGGTAATTTGCGCTGGATTATAGTTAGAGTAGACTTACACTCCATGTACCTCACTCTCTTCCACTTCCTCATCTGGGCCCGATGTCAAGACAGCGTCAAGAAGACCGGGGATGGGAGAGAACGGCAAAGACAAGGGAGATTGATATGGCAATTTTTGGCTCATAAGTCGTCATCAGCCAGTTATACCCAACCCCTTGGTCGAACACCACGCGAAGCTCGAACTCGCGACCTGTTGACCTCACGTAATTGAGATCTGGGCCATTCTTATTGTCGCAGAATATACCAGAATAGAGTACCAGTCCGTATGTAGCACGCGCAGACGAACTATCTAGCTTTGTCAGCTACTGTGCCCACGTCAACCATCGGAACGAGGTGGGTGCAGGAGAGTGAAGGAGGCGCCACTGAAGTCTACCTCATTATAAACCGGTTCACTCGCAGTTCTCCTCGTCACCGACGACGGCCGACCTGCCATGTCAAGTAAAAACCATTATATTCAGAGGGTAACCAAGCGATAAATTGGACAGCTAATAATAGTGTTATCATGGACAGAGCCCTTTCTGTGCCCTGGACACCACATCCCGCCAAGCAACGGAAATTAAATAACTATGACTATACGTTTCCGGGCAAGCGGGACGAATTATGGGAAAATATCCTCTACCTAAATTCCGATAACATCCAAGCTGAAGTAGTCAAATTTAGCCGACGACATCCCATAGGAATTAATCACCCTACATCTATGCTTTAAGCAAGGCACAAGATCTGCAATTCACTCACCAGCTGTGAGGAACGACTAAAATCTATACGCTTAGTTTCGTCCCAGCATTTAGACGAAAATGTGAACCTCATTCTTCGTTTACATCCACCGTCAGAGCGGCTCACACCGTCTCAGCATCATCCCTCACCATCATGCCGTCCATTTCCCTGCTTAAGTTAAAACGGCCCAGGTGAGCGAGCCGACAGAATAAATAGTGGCCCATCTTCCTACCTATGAGTTCTTCGCCACTGCACCAGCAACAAAAAACAAACAGCCAGCACTCAGCAAGGATTTTACCCGTCTTAGTTTCTTAACCTCATGGTATCTGATGGACGCACTATCCTACCTACTCACTGCGCCAAGATGCGAAGGGGCATCGAATTAATGGCAGAATGGAAATACAGGCATGCTGATGGGCTTCGTGTACTAAATACATACATGTATACACTATAAAAAACGAAAAATATCGTCAAAATGGTTCAGGGAGGAGGACTATCTGAAAATACAAATAAAAACAATCAACAGAAATCGCTATTTTCCAAATGGCCAGAGTGTGGCTTTTTCATCAATAAGGCGGCGGTATATGAGTTCGCGACCCTGAGGGGTAGACATGCGCGCGGTCTCACTGAATTTCGCCTCCCGCTTTTTCATACACATTCGATGGAGACGTTTGGTGCCCACGGTGGTAGGGCCAACACGGAACATGACCTTCTGCATCATGCGTTCATATTCTCGAGGCAGTTTGTTATTCCGCCAATTGCCTTCTTCGGTTTCTGGAAGAACCTAGAGGTAAGAAAAGCTAATTATTCATCTCTATCCGAATTTTCAGATGAAAAAGATGATAAATTGTTCAAACAAAACTGTACATCGTCCAAGAAGTTCACTGCCATCAACCTGGATCAAATACAAGCCCAAATAACCTTTATTACACATGAGAACCGAGGAGGATAGGGAATAGGGGTACTTCAATAACTGAAGTCTTTGGTCAGAAGTCAAAACGAGACAGAAGAAGAGCGTATGCCTAGCCCACAATGCCAAACTTTGGCTACGACTTACGCATAAAAAAAGTTCATCTGGCAATTTGAATTTGCGTCCCGGAGGCCTACGTTAGGTTTATCATTGCAAGTTGAGAATCCTAGGCCTTTGTAAGTGAGCAAACGCGGGTGTTTACGTGGTTTCAACTACCTAAGCTTATGAAACGGGGATCGTTGTGTTGGGCATGGCACCATTTGTAATGCCCCAAATGACAAGGGAGACTGTAATAGCCATGCTTGGCTTACTAGGCGTTGTCAACCAGCCAGTCCAGGTTTGGATAACCTGAAAGCCGGACTTTTCGATCACTGAGCACCAATGCGAATGTCATAACATTATGCCGTTGGTCCGCAGTCCTGTCAGTTTCGATCGAGAATAGTAACTGTTGTGTGAAGTTTAACCCCTGACCTGCAAACATAGCCTGCTCATTCCGTTGCATCTTGCGGTCTAAGCTGAGGCCATTGTGTGTAGTTGCATTGCAACAAGTGATGACGCCGTCTAGGCCAACTGTTTCTGGCTGATGGGTCGTCAAAAACCGGCCATAAACAACTCCACATTTGGGACTCTGTGGCGACTGCGCACTACCTACACTAAAGTCTAATTCCTTGCTGGTTACAATAAGACATTTGCTCTAGAGTGTAAAATTTATGTGTCATCGATATTAGTGCCCATACCATCGTTCTACTCCCGACAAACTGTAGCATATAAAGTCCCGCATTTTCGTCAGCTTTGTATAATTTAATTTATCAATTGTAGCGCTACTTCGGGCTAAGCTGCCGAGAGAACGTCAGGGGCAGCCATCGCAATGGTCGACGAACTCTATGACCGATCCGACTGAAAAGATAACCACTGACTGCATTCTGGGCAGGTAAAACAGAAGGCCATATCAGAAGTCAATATCTGTCAAGATTCAAACTCCGAAGAAACATTAACAACTGAAAACTTACACTGCGGAGTTTTTATATTCGAACGCAATACTGACAACCACGGACTGGCCCTTATGTCAGTCCGTGATCCATCAGGTGATTTAAAAATGCAGTAAAAATTGGAAGCAGAAAGTCAGGAGGTAAAAGCAGGTGGTTTCCTGAAGACTAGAGTCTTCAGGAAACCGCCTGATTATTATTAGTATAGTAATAAGTGATAAACGGGAGAATGGGGCAAGACAGCCCATGACCCGTTACGCCACCGGAACAGCTTGCAATACGGAGTAGAAACGTAGCATTAAGTGACATAAGTCCAGGATTTCGACAGTCGCACGTGTGCGCTCAACCTTCTAGCAACTTACTGCAGAGGTTGTGATGGTTTACGAAGCATATGATAACGACCAGCCTCACATACTACGGAAGAACATCTCACAACAGATGCATTGTATTGTTCGATATAAAAATCTCCGGAAGGCCACAAAGGGCGATTAGATATGTGTGCCAATTCTTTGCACATATGTGTAACGGTTTGGTTATAAAAACTCTCTGATGGGATGAGCTTAACGTAATCTTAAAGAAGGGTGCCATATAAATAACCAAAATTAGGAAAAGTTGTCAAAGGCTGTAAATGAAGCCCCAAAAAGAGACAAATGTAGGTCAGGCAAATCAAGAAATTAGAATTACCTCGGGCTTAAAGGGGTACGACAGGTTAATGCTTCTGTAAGAAGAGCTGGCAGCCCGTCTAAAATTCAAAGACACTTGGAGGGCTTTTCTTAACAGATTCATTTATATAGTATTGGCGTCTACAGAAAGGCCAGTGGGAGGCCGGTCCATGGACACACTAAGCCGGCGGATTTCCTTTATAAGCTAATTTCAACGGAGCCTGGCGGACGTAGCCACACTTCTTTTTCGTGTACTCAACCAACCAAGTCAACGTTTTTTCTCAATCAAACTAGACATCATCCAGATATCACTTAACTCTAAGCTCAGAAGTTCTTGTTCCATGTGAAGCCCACAAACTTGAGTTTAGCTAGTAATTATTCATCTCATTATATTTTAACTTAACCAGACGTTTTTACTAAAGTTAATCCAGAAACCTAAGCCTATACCATGTCCTAACCCAAACCTGGAACCAAAACGAAACTTAAACCCAATCCAAATTCAAGCATTTAATCTAATTATGGAGGATAATTAAGAACCTAAATCCTACCCTATTTCTAAACAAAACCCTAGCCCAAACTATAAATTAAATATAATTTCCAACAGAAAATACTATTCAAAGGCGTAAGCCTATTTTCCTCAAATACACTGAACTGAACTGAACCAGAACCTAAATACCACTTTACTCTAAACACAAACTCTTATCCTAAACCTAACCCAAAATCTCTTTCTAGACCGTAATATAACCCTCACGTCAAATGAAACCTAGTCATAACCCGAAACTACATGATACATATAATCGGAAGCCTAATCACAAAATTCGGGTATTAAATCTCTAACACACCCCTAACGTACGCAATTTTAATAAATAAATAATTATATTTAATGCAAGTTTATGGTAG
>WEDG01003625.1:0-54556 GCA_017591395.1 Schistocephalus solidus | reverse complement strand
TCACCATTGAGCCACGGGCTCGTTGCTTTGTCGGTTGCGATCGGGAATATGATGATAGTGTGTGGCTCACCGATCTGCTTTAAGGAAAATTTATGTTCCGTTGTGCCCTGGAACTCAGACTCGAGCCCTCACTGGCGGTCGCATAGTGACGTGTTGCATATTTTGATAATGTGGAACCGACAAAGACAAAGAGACCGGAATGGCCATTTCTGGCTTATAAGCCGTCGTTAGCCAGTCATACCCAATCCAAAGTGTGGCACACCTGGTATTCAAACCCGCATCATTTAATAATTGAGTCGAACCCTCTACCATTGAGCCACGGGCTCGTTGTTTTGTCGGTTGCGATCGGGAATATGATATTAATGTGTGGCTCACCGATCTGCTTAAGGAACATTTATGTTCCGTTGTGCCCTGGAACTCAGACTAGAGCCCTCACAGGCGGTCGCATAGCGACCTGTAGCATATGTTGATAATTTGGAACCGACAATGACAAGGGAGACCGGAATAACCATTTCTGGCTTATTAGTCGTCAGCAGCCAGTCATACCCAATCCCAAGTGTGGCACTTTTATGATTTGAACCCGCGACCTTTGGTTATTGATTCGAACGCTCAACCATTGAGCCACGGGCTCGTTGCTTTGTCGGTTGCGATCGGGAATATGATGATAGTGTGTGGCTCACCGATCTGCTTAAGGAACATTTATGTTCCGTTGTGCCCTGGAACTCTGACTAGAGCCCTCACAGGCAGACGCATAGCCACGTGTAGCCTATGTTGATAATGTGGAACCGAAAAATACAAGGGAGACAGGAATGGCCATTTTTGGCTTAGTAGCCATCATTAGCCATTCATACCCAATCGCAAGTGTGGCACACCTCGGATTCGAACCCGCGACCTTTGGTTATTGAGTTGAACGCTCTACCATTGAGCCACGGGCTCGTTGCTTTGTCTGTTGTGACAGGGAATATGATGATAATGTGTGGCTCACCGATTTGCTTATTGCAACATCTATGTTCCGTTGTGCCCTGGAACTCAGACAAGAGCCCTCACAGGCGGTCGCATAGCGACGTGTAGCATATGTTGATCATGTGGAACCGACAAAGACAAGGTAGACCGGAATGGCCATTTCTGGCTTATTAGCCGTCATCAGCCAGTCATACTCAATCCCAAGTGTGGCACATATGGGATTCGATACCGTGACCTTTGGTTATTGAGTCGAAGTCTCTAACATTGAGCCACGGACTCGTTGCTTTGTCGGTGGCGATCGGGAATATGATGATAGTGTGTGGCTTACCGATCTGCATAAGGATCATTTATGTTCCGTTGTGCCCTGGAACTCAGACTAGAGCCCTCACAGGCGGTCGCATAGCCACGTGTAGCATATGTTGATAATGTGGAGCCGACAAAGACAAGGGAGACCGGAATGGCCATTTCTGGCTTATTAGCCGTTATCAGCCAGTCATACCCAATACCAAGTGTGGCACATATTGGATTCGAACCCGCGACCTTTGGTTATTGAGTCGAACGTTCTTACATTGAGCCACGGGCTCGTTGCTTTGTCGGTTGCCATCGGGAATATGATGATAGTGTGTGGCTCACCGGTCTGCTTAACGAACATTTATATTCCGTTGTGCCCTGAACTCAGACTAGAGCAGACAGGCAGTCGCAAAGCGACGAGTAGCATATAGTGATAATGTGGAACCGACAAATACAAGGGGGATCGGAATGGCCATTTCTGCCTTATTAGCCGTCATCAGCCAGTCATACCCAATCCCAAGTCTGGCAAACCTGGGATTCTGGTATATGGACTGCAGAGAATAATCGCTGGGGGACTCACTGAGGAGCCGAACCCCTTGTTGCTGTGGCACACAGCAGCAGAAACTTCGGCGAAACACGTGTCTGGGCATTTAGCTAGTATCTATTTCGGAAGTAAGGTATAACGTCTTTGCCATATAAGATTCATACTACTTGTAGTACTACTTGTTTGTAGAATTGGCATTAGGTGGTTATTCCTCAGTGGTTGATTGTCTTCGACCCAAATGTTCATTGAAATTTCGGGTCTGACCCTAAAAAATAATGTCCTAATCACCTGACTCCATATCCTGCACGTAATAATTTCAGAAATTATTTCACCCGATTATTCTCTGGAGTCCATATACCAGAAACCGCATAGAGAACGCTGGGGGACCCACTGAGGAGCCGAACCCCTCGTTGCTGTATCACACAGCAGCAGAAACATCGGCGAAACACGTGTCTGGGCTTTTAGCTCGTATCTATGTCGGAAGTACGGTATAAATTCTTTGCCATATAAGATTCATACTATTGGTATTAACTCTTGTTTGTAGAATGGACATTACGTGGTTATTTCAGAGTGGTTGATTGTCTTCGACCCAAATGTTCATTGAAATTTCGGGTCTGACCCTAAAATGTAATGTCAAAATCACCTGACTCCATGTCCTGCACTTAATAATTTCACAAATTATTTACCCAATTATTCTCTGGAGTCCATATACCAGAAACCGCATAGAGAACGCTGGGGGACCCACTGAGGAGCCGAACCCCTCGTTGCTGTGTCACACAGCAGCAGAAACATCGGCGAAACACGTGTGTGGGCTTTTAGCTAGTTTCTATGTCGGAAGTACGGTATAACGTCTTTGCCATATATATATATATATATAACCGTCCCCACACTCGCAAGGTCAGAGGTTCGAGTTCTTTTTCCTTGGTCATTCAG
Source organism: Schistocephalus solidus (assembly GCA_017591395.1). NCBI lineage: Eukaryota > Metazoa > Platyhelminthes > Cestoda > Diphyllobothriidea > Diphyllobothriidae > Schistocephalus > Schistocephalus solidus. The sequence continues at coordinate 51,825 of WEDG01003625.1, read as the reverse complement.
CATTATTAAGTCCAACGCTCTAATATTGAGCCACGAGCTCATTTTCCTGTTGTTGGCGATATTTGTGCACCAGCATGAAGGTTTCCCCTCGCAAACTCGCGTTACATAGCCCAAATCGGCAAAGCCTTCGAGAATGTGTTCCACAGGCTGCATCTTTTGCATACGATCGTCACGCAATAGCTCTACAGTCCAGTCGACAAGCCGTTTTGTTTCTAACAAGCATTTCACCCGGATACAGTCTATGCACTGTCGGAAGTTGAATTGTTTTAACCTCATTAACATCGCCTCCAGTTGTGCCTTTGGCTGTTGCGGCATCAACACAACCGTGATCGGTCCACCGCTTCCCTGAATCGCACCATAACTTTTTGCCAGGGTCGTCCAACGGTGGTAACAATTCCCTCCTACGCCGCAATTTGTCGTTGTTTTTCGCTGTTACTTTGGTCGATTCCGAGGGAGGAATGACGGGGAGGTGAAAAGTCAAACGTCTGGACTTTGATCCTCCGCGAGTGTTCTGTCCAGAAATTAATCCAGTTGTTCACACCAAGGCGCAGTGTTAGCCTACATTTGCTCGCTCTCCACGATGTGCCTTTTTTGACAGCGATGAAGGGAATTGGTTCGCTGCGCAACCACGCAACCATCCACTGGTCTCCGCTGACCCTATTTCTTAAGCAGAAAGTCTCCTTAACAAACAGATTCCGCGAAGAGTTTGGGTCAAATTTCATCCCTATCGCGGTGAATGCCGAAAAAGAGGACGGTTTTCGCAAACAGAAGTAGCTTTGTTTACTGTGTGTGACAGACCCCACATCGCGGCGGACGGCATCAACGGATCTGACCTAGCCCTTGATGTCACTGGTAAACAATCCGTCAGATGGTCGCTAAATCCCCTTGCCAGTAAGCAGCACGCTGGTTGCAATTTCAAATGCATTCTATGAACTTGAAAACTAAAAATTATAATATAATATGGAACTTATCTCTCTTCGGGTCCACTGGATGTTTACCACTAACGTCTTCCAATTTTCCCAATTGGGTCTATCGGCTCCCACAGTGCAACCCAGAAACGAGGACCACCAAGCTGGTACTGAAGTTTCAGCTGTCGGTAGACCATTATGTTTTGCTCAAAAACCCGGCATTTCTGTTCATTTATTCCCTATTCCCTAACTCCTGTCTATTATCTTCGCCCTTCAGTAACACGGCATGGCCCGCATGTTTATAATCCGGGAGAGGTGTCTTGCTGAATGCCGCTTCGCTGGGCCGGTTGGCTCATCGAGGGGGGGGGGGGGGGTTGTTGCCGTGGGATACCCACTTTGTTTACCGCTCGGGCTGGGGTGGCATCTTCCCTTTTTTCTTTTATTGTTTCTCCCTTCTTTTCCCTGTCTTTATGCCATTCTGTCCCTTAAAACCATACTGCCACGGTTCCCATAACGCAGGGGGCCTTGATTAGACTATCTTGGAGAGGCCCGGCTGCTGTGCTTCCATCTAATACGACAGCAGCGTGATTGCATTTCAGTATATAGAGTCACGAGAATTAAGAAGGTAAGGAGAAGGTGCAAATAAGGTGTGCAAGGAGGCGACCTTACTGGCGTACTTTACCGGACTTGAAATTGACACATCAAAAATGGATTGACAAAATGTTCTGGGGAATTTTACAAGTTTGTTTGAACTTTTGAAAATAAATCTGCAGTCAAATTGCTCAGTGTCCTAGGTCTTTGAAATCGACACAAGGTTCGGAAAGTCATTTTTAAGCTAACAAAATATTTGACTTCTTTCAATTGTCCTGCTTCAACTGATCTAGTTTCTAGGTCGTCCATGTTCACCAATTAATTTCCTTTTCCTTGAATGGCCACGGATATTATTAGCTGGTGTGAACAGATATCGTTGATCGCTAGTCAAAATACCCTTTGTATGTTTGACGCAAATGAAGCCGGCTGCCTCAGAGGTTTTCTTCAGTCACCCTGTGACTGGGATTTCAACACTCTCACCCAAAATAGTGCAAGAATATCGATGCAGGCATTATTTTAAGTGGACCTTTCCGTTATTTTTTACGCATGTACGAATGCATATGGTTCACTTTAGGGTGAAAATTTACTCACTGGCTGAGACCTTCTGATTTGCCGGCTGACGCAGGTCAGTCTGAACTCGAGTGTGGCTGGTTTATCCCCGGCGCTGCGACGGCGGCATCATCAGTCGGCGGCGATGGCGGTGGGGGTGGTGATGGCGGTGGCAGTAGTTGTGTCCAAGAGTGCAAACTGGCACACACCAACGTGTGTCCTTTTGGACCATGATCAGACAGCGGGGGCATGTTTCGTCAGAAGTAGTGGATAGACCATCACCCTTTGCTACCGGCCGTATTTTTACGTAGCAGCGCGTGCGCCTATGCAAACACCAGCACATGGACTGGCGCAGCATGATGAAGATTGATCGCCAGGCCACAATCACCACACTATATTGCTGGAAAGCTGTGTTTACCCGCTTCCGCAGGGCACGCACTTACTCCTCGGGCTCCCTCTGGCGCCGACTGCATCTCCAGGGGTGCGCTCTGGTGTGTGTGTGTGTGTGTGTGTGTGTGTGTTTGTGTGTGTGTGTGCGTGTGGTGTGAGGTTGCGTGTGCTGTCTGGGATACTCGGTCGCAATCCTCGTCAGTCTCAATGGCGTAGCAGTCTCATCAACAGCCCATCCTTGACGTTTCCAGCTTCCCACCGACAGGGGAGTACAAAGGCGAAATTCGAAAAACGGGCAGGGTGGTAGGGGAAAAACGCATGGTTGCAATAGGCTTTTGGCACCCGGCCAAACCTTTGGCTAAAGACCGGATTTCAGGTTGTGACTTTAAAGGCGGTACAGACGCCAGGGAAACAGTTCCACGGGTATTTCGGATCGAGGGAACAGCCTGAGACGTGACCGTCTCGAGGCCTCCTTGCAGAAGTTGCTGTAGGGACTGAAGTGAATCCAATTTCACGTTAACACGTGATTTGACACAAAAGAAAAAGCTGCTGGTTGTTGTCTACCGATCACTGCCAATCATCAATGGACTTGATTTTCTTCTTGCGACTCAGGGAAAACCTAGGCTTACATTTGCAAATGGTGTGTGCCTATAATTCGTGGGCTTTTGCAAACGCAAGTTGATCCAATCACTCTAAAAGGTAAAATGTACTACCACCTTACGTCCCGAAATGCTAGAATCTTTCTGTCCAACAGTGTTACTTTAACCCCAATCACAAGCGTTCTTTTTTGCATCTCATTAGAAGGTTGGCAAATCGTCTCTAGAAAATTGCGCAGTTGATCTGGGGCGAGAGCTTTTATTTGAGAATCTGTTGTTACTGTAATAGGAACTTTGTCGTTAACTCAATTAGGTGCGCCTCCATCTGGCCACAGACGCTAGTAAAGCATGGCTTTATCTGCGCAATAACAGTGCAGCTCGTTTTCAATCACTGTTCTGGCACAATTTCGCGCACGCCAGCACGCCCAATCGGCCCCTTCAAAAACGCAATAGTATTTCTTTAGAAGGGGTGCTTGGGACCATGAATAAGGACTTATAATTTGGCCGCAGGTATCCAACAGCACTCACCCCCGTAACCTGCCTGCCAAGCAGTGGCCTAAACTGAGTGTCTAGAACAGGCCAGTTGCAGATGTGGCTTTGGGTAGTGTTAGCCTCCAAAACAGCCAAGGATTTCGATGGCTTGCTACAACCGAAGGTTAATTGTTGTTTACATATTTTTTCTACACATTATTTAATACGTTGAATTAAAGCCTCGCTGCTAGCGGCATCAACTGTAATCTTAAATTCTAAGTTCTAATATAGTCTTAAAAGTAGCCAACAATACCAACATGAGGATTTTTCGTCTTACAGGTAATTGCCTTTATTTTAATTAAGAGCTTGATCACAAAGCAAGATGGTGGATGAACAGACCACCTTTTGATCAAGAGCTAGCATCCAGGAAACCAAACCGGCACGTCAAAGAGTGAACAAAGGTGAGCTAGTGGAACTTAAAGCAACAGAAGCTAGTGTAAGCCAATCCCGAAAAGGCTATTTCTTTAATCTCAGGTCTCAGTTTCACATTGACTGGAAGCGAAACTCGGCCTAGTCCGTGTACTTAAAATGTGTTAGGATATGATGGGAATATATTCTGCCCTGACGCGCACTTGAATTGTGTAAACGTCAGGAAGGATAGTTATATTTTTCCATCCGAGCAGCTTCACGGCTGAGATTCATTAGTTATTTTTATCTCCTCAACGACATGCTGGCAGGTCTACTAATCTATGGATCTAACCCGAACGGCTTTAATAAAGGTGAACCGCACTGATGACCCTAACGTTATTCGAATAACGTTTTCAAAGGGAAATTTGAATTCAGGCACGGTAAACAGAATAAATGGTCAAAACTCAAAAATCAGGCTAATACAGCTATTCGAAAAACTACAAAGATGTGTTTAAAAAAACTTGAAACTTAAATTGTATGCCTGTCACTAAAGTTTGTAAAGATTGTGAACATATCGAAAAAGCATAGTTGTTTACTCAAATCAGTCTGCTTCTCAAAGATGGAATAATCCTAATTTTAGGAAGATGGAAAATATAGTAAAGTAAAGCATTAACTAAAATTTTCTGCAGTATTTTAAATCTGGGACCTCATCAGCTCATGATTTTGACTGTCACTAATCATTGTGGATACCTAGATATAATTAGGACATGCTGTTTTTATATACAGAGGTTTAATCCAGTAAGACACACATCACTGACTTGGAGTTGGTTCTCAATTGGGAAATTTACATTGTGAATTTCATTATACTGAACCACGTAAAGAAACGGTAGTTTGTTTGGCAGAGTGACTGCACAATCTAGCAACCTCGAGCGTTCATTCCGTCCAAGAGAAAAGACAGCATTTATAGCGAAATAACGGGCTCTCAACACGTTCGACCGCGTGACCCTTGGCGAATAGAGTTGATTAAAATAAACCTGGCACGAACGTTTAAATGAAGAGCAGTAGGATGCTGGGAGATTTGTTCTTCCTCAAAAATGACCCTTGGAGACAACTGCCTCCTTTTACGCCTAACGGTCATCTTATGGAAATGGAGTGCCCATCCTACGGTGGGAGATACATCACACAATATTACGCAACTACGCTACTCAATGAAAGATGATAAGTCGAATGATGAGCTCAATGCTCAATGCAGCGTTAATATTTAACTAATGACAAAATTAACCGAACTTCTGAGCTACGATTCCGGGCAGAGAGGATTTCGGCATTGCTCATCATTGATTATCATTGCAAAATATTTCATTAATGCCAGAGTACCGACTTTCGAGTGCGTATCCCTCTGGTGACCTGAAAAGATCCCATTTGATAAAAGGATAATACAAGTAGTATACTTTTCTTCGATTTTTTTCAGTTTCCATGTAAATATAACCAAATTTTATAGAAAACATGTGCAAAATTATCCTTCCTCGCATCTTCTCAATAGCTTCTACTCGCAGAAACGGAATCATTATCTTTTACAAATTTTGCAATTAGGACATATTCACGACAGTTAAAAGTCTTTGCATGGTGTTTTGGCAGATCTGAATAATTCGTTTGAACCACTTGTTAAAAATTCGGCAACATCAGTGGGATTCAAACCCACACCAGAAAGAAGAATGCTTAATACAGCCAACGCTTTTGCCAACGGAGCTACGAGGCCGCCTACTTTTTCGCAAATGGATCAAGCAAGTTGACTTTCCGCTCAAACATCATCGCATCTCTTGCATGCATCATTAGTCGCTGTGCAACTGCCTAAGAGGGTCTTATACCGAGCCCCAACGCACCAAAGGGACTAGTGTATCCTTCAACCAGATCAGTAAATGCTTATTAATTTTCCATATCGAGATCCTATGTGGGACCTCCTTAATGGCCTTGTGGAATGCATGCTTTTCCTTTAATCGAAATTTACCAGTTGTGGTTTGGAGAACCTGAACACAAATGCACTGGCAGCACGAGTTCAAACTTATTCGGGAGTCAAAAAGTCTTGTGAAAGAAGACGATACACTCTTTCGAGGGCATATATGAATAAGAAGAAGAAGAAGAAGAAGAAGAAGAAGAAAAACAGTGGAAAAGGTAAAAGCAGGGGATAAATTGGGAGGGGGAGGAAGAAGAAGATGAAGAAGAGGAGGAGAAGGTGGTGGTGGAGGAGGAGGAGGACGAGAAGCAGGCCTAGGAAGAACAGGATGAGGATGAGGACCTGTCTGCATGAATAAATAAAAAAATAAAACCAATAAATGCACTTTCAACATGAAACTGTTGCGTAGGCAGATGGACTCGTTTGTATGAACAGCTGAAAATTCCTTTAAGAACATTATTCATTTCTCTATAGTATCCAACGGAATATCATTGCAAAAGGACATTTGTAACTGATGATCATACATACATACTCATAAAAATGAAAAATATTTGGCGTTTATTGCAAGATTCTTGCCATTTATTCGAAAAAACCATCACCTTTATTTAAATTTCATTAAATTTGAATAAATTACAAATTTATTTTGGCACACGGTTTAAAAATATTCATGTACACACATTTACACTATAAATTGGGCTGGTGAACCTGCTAACATTCCTGATCAAAATTGACTGCACAACGATCCAGTAGGTCAACAGTTAGAGCATTCGTCATCTTGAAATATTACGAATGCTAGCCTCTATGGTTGCAAAACTTCGGGTAGAGTATGACAGGCTGATGACGGTTAGTAAGCCGGAAATTGCCATCCCAGCTCGTTTTTTCTTCGCCAGCAATATCATTCTACGTATATTTTTTGTCTGTAGATACTTCATTACGGTGTGCATAAAAGTTTTCTTCCTATAGCAAAAAGCTTGTTTATAAATGCTTTATGCGGTACGTTACCTAATACATGCAAAGACTGAAACTAACGAAAAATTTCTGATCAAACGCAAACTAAATCCAACAAATGAACCAAGGCTTTGAAATACTAATGAAAAACCTTAAGAAAATTTAAAACAAAAGAAATATTAAAAGTAATATTACGCCATTTAGAGATGCCAATTTATTTATAAAAGTGGTCAATTGTGAAAACGGGCCGGATTGCTGTAACTCAGTAGACTTAACGGTTAAGTGAATATAAAGCCTAGCCATGCAACAACTAGTGAATATACCAGCACAAAAAGACTTACGATTTGGGCTGTTATTTTTCTTCCAATTCCAAATTGTTTTATATCGTTTGACCAAAAATAACTGGTTTTGGTTGATTTCAGCAATATAAACGTCATAGGAATACAATTAAATGTGTTCACTTGTTAACAGACCGGCTAGCGAATCGTCAGCTGCAATCGTAAACTTGCTATTTTATGTATGTTAATAAAACTTTCCATAGGTCAACTTTTTCAAGTATTTCTGGTGCTGGAATCCGAGGAATATGCAACCTTCCTTGAAGTAATGCTGAATACCACATGATTTTCAATTTCTTCACTGTATTGCCAATACAAGTAGATTATGTTATACATGTTTGTGAAAACCTTCGAAATGAGATATTTGTCAAAAGTATTTACCGAATTATTGAGTTCAAGGATTTTATTTTTAATGCAGACGTCTGTTTGGGTCATAAATGTAGACTCCTCCAACCATGAAAAGCCATCGCTGAGAAAAATCCGCAGCCGCAACACAAGTTCGGAATTAATATACGTAAAATCAATTTACAATTTTTTATAATAAGTTACCTTTTGAAAAGCACTTAAATGATGTATTTCGCTGATGAATGTCTGCGTCGTTTACCTGCTACAAATTTAGGTCAAGACAAAAAATTGCAACGTTTGCTCGTTTTTCATTTCCTTAAAAAGTCGTGACAGTTTTTCGGTTGCATATTAAACAGCTCGCTTTTCTCTATGTAATGGCGTGCTTTGCGCTATATTTGTTAACTTTCAGACCCCTTCTAAGGAATGCGAATGCACAACAAAGTAGCCGCATAATGCTAAGATATTACTAAAAATGCTAATCTTCTGCCCGTTCCGTTCCAAAATTACGCATTATCGGGAACTATAACAAATAAAATGTATCTTACCATATGCTTCAAAGTTAATATAACTTTTTTTGGGGAGTCCATCGGCGGTAACATAAAACATTTAATCAAAGCATCAAGGAAATTGAAACAAAGGATTACCGGTGGATGATTACATTGAATAAATGCGTCTGTTTCTAAAAAATACCTGTTTTCTCACACCTTATTTAATTTAACTAACGTGGGGAAATAAATTCTAAAAAGCGGTAATTGATGTCAGGAAATTAGAATGCTATGAACGTGGCAACGCCACAAGTATGAAGCCATTCAGATGACAGTCGCAATGTTTGGATTCAAAAAAAATATCACATCCCATTTTACTGCAGATTTTCAGCCCAACTGTCAAACCATTAAGTTCTCATACACGCGAGGCACTCCATGTCTACTGATTAGCTTCCTTTACTTGATCCTTCAACCAGTGAACTCGGCATTAGCCGCATGAACGCCTGCATAACAATTCCCAGCAATTATGCATCAGTATATCATCTTAATTCAGGGCTGTTCACATTATTGACTTAATTTGGCTGTTTGATTACTTGTTACTTCTTCTGCGGGGCCGTATGATTACGGGAGTTGTCTTATGAAGCGACACACACCCACCGCCCGGACCACCCAAGGCGAAATTTTTTATCGCCAAAAGCCATTTTGTGCAACTGCTCTGTCTAGTTAATATTATTCGAAACCTAACGCATTATTTGTTCCTTATGGCAAAACACTGACGGGTTGACGAATATCAATGAATGCTCTATGGTCCTGTTAATTTTACTCTTTTTTAGTCTTGGAGGCCAAAGCTCGCTTTTTTTCCAAGGGTTACTCGTTCTGCCAGATGCCCCATCTAGCACTGATTTTTGTCTCTTAAGTGAATAGCTCCTTGTTGCCCCTAAAACGGGCCGCGTGACAGATGCGCTGGACCAACATGGCAAATGGGGTGGTGGCTCAAGCCGCAACAGTCACTTGCGTCCAATCCCTCTTCCAGTATTACTGAATTTATCTTGACACCGGGTATATTTGTGCGAGGAAAGAGGATGCGGTAGATAGAGCCCAGTTCTACTCTCACTCAAAAATAATTCACGCGCAAGTTGCTGTCCTTGTGCCACCAGGTTGCGGAGCACAAATTGTGCATTGTCAGACAGTCTGGATGCACTTCTGTCAAAACCCACTGCGCACAAGGCCAAAATTCGAATGCACCCGCACTTTATCAATTGCTGACAGAACCAAACAGGCAAGTTCCCGGAAACAGTTTAGACGAAGAAGAAAAGGCAGCACGACAAACAACTTCTGGAGTCTTTTACCGAATCTGGTGCAGTTGCGGACAAATCGACTAGGTTTGAGAAACTGGGAGACTGCCCCGCACGTGAATGGCTCAGCACGCGGCAGCAGTGAGGAGGAAAGACACTAAATCTCCGGTCACGACTCCTGCGACGTAACCCAGCCACACCTTCAAGTTTAATGAGGTCGAAATTCTCGCCAGATCTGACAACTGCGTGGTTGTTAACTGCTGGTCATTGTTCTGTAGCCCGCAGTGAACTAATGAGTGAAATGACCCCATGGCTCCATATTCTGTGTTGCGAGTTTGCCTCGGCAAAATTGCTAGACACGCGGGTTGGATGCGGTGAGCCAGCAATCCCAGTGCGAATGAGCCAACTTTCCGAGTAATTTTCACGCCAGGAATCGACAACGCTGATAAAATCATAGGCATTAACGACTCGGGTACGGACCAAGCAACAATCATCGCATCAATTACGACCCCAGCGATGACCAAGAGGATTGCCAACGATAGTAGGCCTTTGATGACCCAGAAACCATATCCTATAAAAACTGTGCACCTTGTGCCCCATTACTATTTTCTGCAGCTGTCTTTCTGGATGGGTTCGAGAGATAATCCGAAACGTCAGTCCAATAAACACCATGTTCCATTGACTGCCTCTTCTTTTTCTGAGCTTATAAATTGTAATCCTCAAAGCATTTGTAAAAGGCCAACTGGACAGTAGTTGATCGATTACGCCATCAAGGTTATTTTTGAGTACTACTCACTGAATCTTCATCAACCTACGGGCCAATGCTTCTCTTCCTCCTGCTCCAGCACCACTATCCAGTTAATTTCCTTTTGCAATCCTCTTCTGTCTCTTCAGGCATAGAACGATTGTTCTACTGCCAAGATGTATTGCAGGCAAAACCTAAATCCTGCTGCATTCACAATCCTCCAATTGTACTCATCTAGGCCTTCCTACTACGCCAAAGGGAGAGAAGTTGATTGATTAGGGGAACACATCGATTTTTGAGTGCTGTACATCTGATCGCCTTCAATCTATGGGTTGATACTGACAACTGTTTAAAACTGAACGGCACATAACTTTTCGTCAAAATTCTATTGCAAGTCAAAAATCGTTGAAAGAATCTGCCATCTATTAAAAATTCTCATTACTTTATATCCTACAGGACAATTTTACGATAAGTTGTTTTGTTTAAAATTTTGTCCTTTTTACTATCTCCAAAAACCAAACGACTCGATTTAATCAAAGTAAAACAAAATTTTGGCCAAAAATAGGTGTATAGGTTGCGTTACATCTTATGTTTTCTTCTGTAGCCGTTGGGCGAAATCCGTTATCTATAGGTAGAAGAGAGACACTTCTGCTGATTTACGAAACATCCCTTGTGCACTGTTGCTAATAGCATGTTTTGCACTTTTGCTCACCATTAACCAAATCAACGAGGAAAATGTCGGTTCGCCTGTGGTTCAGGTGGTATGGTAGACGCTCCTGTATGAAGGGGGGCCACATAAGGGAATCCTTTACCAATAACATATATCCATTTGTGTGCTTGAGATCAGTAATACCTTTTCCGAATTCCCCCACATTTCCTACACCTCCCCAACCCGTAAGCCGAACTGTTTTATTGAACACCGACGGGCTGCAAGGCGCGCGTGTGTGTGTATCGTGTGCCAATTCCGTGTAAATGCCAATATATAACACAGCCAAACGGTTTCTAGTCAACCCCCACCAAATGCTTCGGGACTGCACTAAACTGAGTGGTCCAGGCTGCGCATATCCTCCACTTAGGTGGGCTGCCAGAGTATTTATATGCATCACTTGTGCCATACATAACCACACATACGCTTACCGAAGTGGTTGATTTCGGTGTGGAATCAGTCGCAATTACAGCCAATTTGATGTGCAGGATTAATCTTCAGTCCCACAAGCCCGCACATATGCCAGTTTCGCTCCCAAATCTGTTTCCTCTACCAGTTGTGTGTGTGTGTGTGTGTGTGCATTTGCTTGCGCACGCCATAATTTCTGTGCCCCCATCAGGCAGCTATTATAGCGAATTATAAGCATGGCATTTGTCAGACAGGCAGCACAGAAAATTACAGTTCACTCTGACATTACCACCACCACTGCCGCCGCCACATCACCACCATAGTCAGTTTCCGAATTGCTGATTCCGTGTGAAGTACAGTGCGATTAAGAACAATAGCAACGCCGCCAGCCTAATGAAAATTTATCAGCGATGTTTTTGACTGTCAGGGCAGAGAAGCTGTGGGATTTGGCCTTGTCAGCCCGTGAGAGTACATTTTCTGCAATGACCTGACTGCTGATAGCAGTGAGAATACTTTTATCCCCTTCGATTCCCTCTCCTGGTGTGAACACTAGCACGTATATTGCCCGTGTTTGTAAGTGCATTAAGTGGTGGAGTCGATTTAAACTCGAAAAATGTTGCCAATATAACAGTAGATGGTTCAAAGTATTAGAATAGCTGAACTGACCACTCAACTGTTAAACATTCGATGGTGCTGGCGGATTCAAACATGCAGACAATTCAAACCTAGTGTTAAAAACAGCTTTCTCTCTTGGGACCTCGTAGCTTGTGACGTCAGTTTTTTCAGACTTTTTCATTTCTGTGGTGGGTTCGAGTTCCGCCGGATGGTTGAGGTTTTCACAGTCGCGTAATCAGTTAAGTTATGTAAATGGTTAAAATGGCACCAGTAATTTTAAACAAAAACTGCAACAAACAAGAAAATTGTAGAAGACGCAATAATAGAACTATGTTTTGTGTCTGAGAGTACTCCTTTAGCCTGCTATTTCACAAAACGATTTTCCACCTCCATTATTGCCCTGAGTAGAAATTGGTGTTAGACGCGGGAGTAAGGAACCCTCGTAGTACCTATGGCCGTGCGTTTAATTCTAGGAAGGAAAGTCGTTTACGAGTGTTAAACCAAGCAATACACTTGCTCCGCTTTAATCCCAACCGTCCTATGATTTGGCCACCTACATTACGCCAAGGTTTATATTTCTTTTTCCCACCGTAATTTAAAAGATGAGCATTTATCCTTTTTTTCCAACTACTTGCAAAAAATTATCTGGAAACGTAACATCTCTATATTCTTTGCGTTGCTTGAAAGCTCACCAGGGGCTATTATTGCGGAGAACTTCACAACCAAATGGACTTTTCTTTTTCTGAAGGAAAGACATCATGGACTGTATTTTACGACTATTTGCCAAAACTTACGAGCTAATTTAAAAACTCTGAAGATATTTAGCCGGTAGGGTAATGCTTAAAAGTGTAGTCTACTGAGTACAATTGTTCCCGATGAAACAAGGGAAAATCTATTTTGCATTTATTTGAAAATGTTTCAGGACAACTGTAGCCAGCCTACAGTTTTATTGCTGAATTTGGACGTGTAATATTCTGCAGATGGCTGCACATCGTGTTTCTACTGTGTGTGCGTGCTAGGCCTGGCCCAAAAGCTACACCGTTAGAGGTTTTGGCATACGAATACTGATAATCAGCCTGGTCCCAGCTACTTCCCATCCTATAAGTAATATGTTAACCAAACACCATCATCTTACAATAACTGCCTTATTATCATCGTTAAATGTGCAAATATGGATTCCAGAAAGCAGTTTTGAGGAGGGAAATAAGATCCTGGACCGAAAACCTTTATCAACCTGACGTTCGGATCCACTCTCGAAACTGCAGCATAGACAGCATCTGGTAAGGGTAATGGGTGTACAATGGTTGCAATTTGCAAGGACTGCATTTGCTATTTTACCACATGCTAAGCCAAGTTAGCGGTTCTTCGCTGACGGCTCCATGTAGCCCCCATAATTACTTTATGGCCTGCAGCTTCTTCGCTAACTGCCGCAATTTTGACGACCTTAATAGTTATTGGCATCATAGTCAGAAATTTGGCCCCTCGACATGAAAACTGCAATCCGTGCTAGTCCACTTGCCTCCCGTGTCGCTAAATACTCTGCCTAGAAAAAGTCTGCACTGAATATTGAGGAATAGGTCATGGTATTTGTTAGATTGCGTGTCGTAGAACCATAACGCAAACATTTCGCGGTTTACGCAGTTGTTGTCTCTCTCTAGGATTTTGACTTCGTACACTTTGAAGGCAATTTCAGGTCCCGACGAATGAGTTGGCAACATTCTTCTCATTGCTGCGTGCTTGACTATCCGCGCCCTCAGCGATCTTCCGGCTTCCGACGTATGACCTACTCATACCTATGCAAACTTCACTAAACGACTCCACACCTTTCCTGACGTGGCAGCGAATCTTCCGGCCACACCAGACGTCATCAGACAAGGAGAACGTAGCCTTGGGTGGGACTAATCTGAAAGGTTAAACCGAGTCAGTTGGGCATTTTTTGGGCGTCGTAGAACTTTATCCATGTGTTTACATTCCGTACTCTGCGATCGGGATCACTCAGTTTACCTTGCGATTGGTGGATTGCTGTAGGTTATTCATTAGTACATGCGATGGGCGTTCAGTGGTTAATCGTGGGTGCGGGCCAAAATACATGGAATTTCTTTTGAATAAATGTTAGGCCCCTCTGTATTCCTTGGGGACAAACATTCGGTGATTTATAATTTTTTTAGTGACCTTATAAAAACAGTCAACAACGCCCACACAAATGGGTTAATAGGTATTAGGAGTAAGGAAGAGGCACCTGGCCGCAATCAATTTTGACTCTGTAAAGTCATCTTGAATAAGCTTATTTTTGTAAGATGTTTCCAACGAACGAGATCTGGAAAGCTGATTTTGAAAATTCTGTCAGAAGAGGATGCTCCTACCAAGCGTTGACCACCAAACACCTCTGTATGCGTCCATAGAGACCCATAATATTAAGATTGATTTTTTTGGATGAACCCGGAAAGTTCGGCGTAAGTAGCATGGAAAGATACAGAAGCTATCACCAACATCAGAGTCTGTGGACCCAAGTCCTCGGAGCGCAGATCTGGTGGTATTCATCATATTGTACCCCACACCTGACACCTGTTGCTACGTGAATTAGATTATCGAAGTCTTTATGCGGAAACGTAAGTCAGTATCAGTATCAGTAAATTTGAGGGAGATGTAGGTGTGTCACCCTTGAATTCCCTATTTGTACATGCGAGCTGTGTTATCAAAAAATAGTATCTCGATATTTTGGCGAGGCCAAAATAGTTGAAAAATAGCAGACAGTAAAAAAATCTCCCAGTGATATTTAGGAGGAAAAAACTGTTGCCCTTGGAGGGGGGTCAAACGGGGGGCATTGCGGAGGTTACATGAATCAGCCAGATGCTCCTTGCTGATTGCAGAGTCCGTTGAGGGACTTCAAACGCGGAAATATATGCCCAGATCATCCTCGGTCCTTTGCGGTTCGAACCAAGGGAGAACGTTCATACACCTCATGGAAGACGGCCACCAGGTCCAGCTGATGCGAACACTCATGGTGTCACCAAGGTGGACAAATAATGAAGCAGCGAAGACCTTGAGGACCCCAGAATGGGAATTATGGGAGAGTGTAAGACCTAAAACGAAAATAACAAACATAAAGAAATGTTACTTATAAATAGCTAGTAGTATTATAAACATCTTATTGCTGACGTCACTTTCAGCTTTCAGTTCGTTTTGTGGCTCGCACCATTATATCGATCAAACTTTCGCTTAAAAACCTCAAAGGAGTCCGACATAACAAAATCCAGAGGAAGATTATTCCAAGCTTCAAGTACTCTTTTGGAGAAGAAGTACTTCCGAGTGTCTAGCCTTGCTCCAGTCATACGTAATTTGAGAGGATGACCTCTCAAGTTCGTTGTTGTGGCTAGCTCGAAGAAATCCCCTGGGACGAGACAGCAGTCCTGGACGCGTAGTATGCGGAATGTTAGTTTCAGGTTCCCCCGAAGCTGTCTATATCGCAAGGGAAAGAGATTAAGATTCGACAGCCGTGTTTCATAAGGCTGTGAGCTATGTCCAAGGACAAGTTTTGTTGCTCGCCTTTGAACCTTTTGGAGAATGTTGACGTCTTTTGCCACCCATGGTCTCCAAGCTTGGATAGCGGACTCCAACTGTGGCCGCACGTATGTTCCGAAGACTTTAGCGAAGCAGTCGGTAGTGAAGGCTGTGAAAGCTCGCTTAACGAGGTATAGAATCGACATGGCGACCTCGCTACCTTTGCGCAATATAGGGAGGGTTTAAGCGAGGGCGTGATCCAGACTCCCAGGTCCTTTTGGACATCCACTTCTTTCAATGGAATGCCATTCAGACTGTTAACCGTACGGTTCGAAGGATTGCTTTTCCCGAAAAGTATGCTGTTGCACTTGCTATCATTAAACGGCAAGAGCTAGTCATTTTACCATTTCTGGAGTCGATGTAAGTTTGCCTGCAAGTTCTCTTCGTCAGCCGCAGTTTGAATGACGCGCCAAAGTTTGAGATCATCGGCAAACATGGCAATATCGCAGTCCAGTTCGTTGGCACAATCGTTGATGTAGACAATGAACAAAATAAGGCCGAGAACAGAGCCTTGGGGAACACCACTCTCAACCTCAACCTTGGTCGACTGTTTGTCGCTGATATGGACAGTTTGTGAGCGGCCAGTTAAGAAGTTTTCTATCCATGTCAGAAGTCTACCTTTTACGCCTATGCGGTTGAGTTTATAAAGAAGGCGGTGGTGTGGCACGCTATCAAAAGCCTTTTTGAAGTCGATATAGACTGCGTGCACCGTTTTTCTCTATCGACCGCTTCAGTCCAACGTTCTAAACAGTAGAGCAAATTTGTGACGCAGGATCTACCTCTACGGAAACCGTGCTGGACCTCGGATAGCAGATTGTTATGTTCTAGGAACTGCATTACTTGTTGCTTAATTATTTTTTTCCATGATTTTGCAGCAAACTGAAGTTAGGCTGACCGGTCAATGAAGTTTTGCAGAGACCCGGTTCCACCCTTAGAAATCGGCGTAATCCATGCGGATTTCCAGTCGGCTGGTAGACTTCTGGTCTGGAAGGATATTTGGAAAAGCGTAGCGAATGGTTTTGCCAACCCTCTCGTGAGCTCTTTCCACAGCTTGGCAGGTACTTCATCGGGACCCGGAGACTTAGATTCCTTTAACCCCAAAAGTTTCTTGAGGACAGTAGTCTCCGTGAAATTAACAGTCTCGACTATTGTATCCACTTCGAAGCCATCGGTAGGATGATCGTACATCGTTTCCTTCGTGAAAACCGACTGGAAAAATTCCGAAAGATTATCAGCCCTCGCACCGTCTTCAGTAAGGTCTATGCACTCGGCGGTCATCAGGAGGGGTATCGGATCCTTGTTACGTGTATTCTGCCTGAGGTAACTGTAAAACAGTTTCGGGTTCACGGTGGCCCGGTTCCGCAGGTCCATTTCGAAAGCCTGTCTTGTTCTAAAAATATGGCCCTTGACCCGATTTCTCTGCATTTTGTACGCATTGAGAGATGCAGGAGTTCCGTCCGTAAGCGATTTTTTCACAATCTCCGCTTTTTGTTAACTTTGAGTTTTAAGGCATGCGTAAGCCATCGCGGTATGTTCGTCAACCTTTTTCTCAAAATTGGACAGTGATTTTCCATGAGACTGTGCAGTATGGCCCGGAACGTTTCCCACTCCTCGGTTACGTTTCCAAATAATAAAGGTTCCCACTGAGTGCGCATGAGTTCGGCCCTCATTCCACCGAAGTCGCCTTGCCATATATTCGTTCTGATTGTTGTGGGTCTTGCTGGTATAGAAAATAGTGAGTACTCCCATCGCATTACCACGTGGTCACTTTTGCCTAGCGGCGGTAGACACGACACTTCGTCGATGCTGTCGTGCGACTTCGTGAGAACTAGGTCCAGGCAATTGGCCTGTTGTCCTTCGCACACCCTTGTTGGAAAAGTGACGTGCTGTGTGAGAAGTAGCTTTAGCGTCGTGCTCAGAAGACAACTGTCAAAGGCTAGGTCAGAACTATGTGCGCAGGTTGAGCTCCAGTCGATGTGTGGCGCATTGAAGTCTACCATGATGAGGATATCCAACCGTGTAGCAATCTTTTCAAGCTCCTCTAGCAGGTAAGCAACGGCTACGGGGTCTCTTCTCGGTGGGCGGTAGACTCTCAGGACATCTAGACTTGATGTACTTGGCACTTTTACGGATAGCCATATCGCCTCGAAAGTAGATGCGCGTTTATAAGTTTTGTCTAAAACTGTAAGTTCGCTTTTCACGTATGTGAGTACGCCGCCTCCTTGACGCTCTTTCCTGTCTTTTCTAAAAAGTTGGTAGCCAGCCATAGTTACCTCCCGGTCGTCCACGTGCTGGGTCAACCACGTTTCTTTTACGGAAATTATATCTGGAGATAGATCGCAGACGTGAATCTTAAGCTCGTCGAGCTTCGATAATATACTCTGTGCATGGGTGTACAGGAATTTTAGTTTGCGGTTTGCTCGGAAAGTGCTAACAGTCGGGCGCGAGCCCCTGTTTACTGGGCAAACTGCGTGGTAATCCGGAACGGGCCTCTCCATTGGGAGAACAATGGACGATGGATCACTTGGTTGTTGTAAATAACCCGATACGTTTCCCCCTCGCTAAGCCGCCGTCTTAGTTCGATGACAAGTTGATGGCGTTTGTTCCGCTCCGCAGGTGAGAAGTCCTGTTGAAAAAAAACTCAAGGGTTTGAGTTTTTTAACTTAAAGCGCCTAGACAGAATGAGACTGGCGTCCTGGCTACTGGTCAAGATAACTTTTAGAGGCCTAGGATCTGTTGATTCAGATTGGCTTTCGGGCCGTTTTCCAAGGCGGAAGGCTTTTTCCAGTTCAATCGACGTATTAGGTTCCAGCATATTGTTCAGAAGTACATGAAAGCGGTTCATGTCTTCAGAATATCAGTCTACGGGAGTGGTTGCTGTTGATTCAGGTAGTCCCTGTATTATGAAACTTTTTTTCTGTCAGTGGCATTTTTTGTACCTACGACGCTGTCTTCCACCACCCGGTGGGAAGGTTTCACGTTGCGCACTGGTGACGATGGAGCGAATGCTGATTGGCTATGTGTTGGCTTTGTTCCGGTTTTTTGGGTTTCAGCGAATTCCACGGGTTCGACGATTTTGAATCGCAGGTGGTAGTTTCGGTTGGGGAATCAATTCCACTGCTTGGGCTTGGTGTAATAATCTCAGTATTTCCTGTGGAGGACAAGGCAATGGTCAAAGCCCCGTCTTCGCGCTTGTTTGAGGAATCTCTCGAAGTCAGTTGTCCATTGGCTTTTTCCTTCTTGGTGTCAGTTTTGCGTTTTGGACGTTTTTTTTGTTTTAGGCGGACTGTTTTTTCCCGCGCCATTGGTATTTTTTGTTCGGTAGCCATAGAGGCTGTCGAATTTGTTGTTGCGATACCCTTTGAACGCATATCAATGGTTTTACTCCTAGTAAGTCGCTCAGTGGACTTCTGAGTGGCATCTACTGCTTTAGAGGTGTCTTTTAGCGCAGATTTTATTTGTTTTATCTCATCCTCGAGCTGGTTAAGCTTGATGGACAGTTTCTGACAGCCTCCACAAATGGCAGTGCCGTCAATAACGTGCATATTAATTTGAGAGAGCGCCCGCCGCCTTGATGAGGTGGTCGAGTGGTTAGCGAGCGTCGCCATCGCGTTGGTGGTCGCGGGTTCAATCCCGGCTTGCGGCTTGACTTTTTGAATTCTTGTGTGGTGACTTAAGAATTAACGGGTGGCTAGGTGAAGGTCATTGTCACAATTTGATTTAAAAGCATCGACAATGACGAAGCCTACCAGTTCCCAGATGGAGCATTGTTGACAATGAAACAGCCTTTCTCAATGGCATCATGATCCTAAATCCTTCACGCATGCTGCGTGTCTTACTTGCAGACCTGGACGTAGGCGCGGTGGTGACAGGCAAAGCTAAATAGCTCACCTGCGCATACTTCCCAGGGTCTGGTTCTTAAATCCACGCAAGTCTTTTGATACTGTGTCGAGATGAATGGCTACTGTCTTCTGTGTTCTATCAGTATTGCCGTTTCGGTGAGCATGCACCTGTGCATCAGAATGTGGTGTTAACGAAGGATCAAGTGAAGAAAGTCTCTTCATTTATGGTGGTGGTAGCGTTTTTTGGCATGGATATGGGATGGGCTAAGCGCACTGAATTTGTTTTGGGTCCAAAACAGTTCACCTTGGCCAATCCGTGACCTGAACGTTGGTCAGGGGTGTGGGGGGTTGAGCGTTTTTTGACATTAGTCATCTGCTCCGAGCCTAACATGTTTCTTGCTTGACCTTCAGCTTCCGCCCTTGACCAGTCCACTTTTTACAGCAAAGTGGTAGGTTGTTCGATCCTGTTTGTTTTTATCTTGCAAGCGCTTCTGTGTGACCTTTGGGGTCCCTATGTATTGCCACTCCTTTTCCCCTTGTCCATGCAAAATCACCACGGAATCGTCCTTTCGGCAAGCGAACATCAGTCATACATACGACGTGTGGAAAAAATCCTTCCGCGTTGTATAGGTTTATTCAGAGTCAAAGTGTGTGATATCCATTCTGAGGTGACTTGAGCAAGGCGCATGGTCGGGGTGCTAAACTTGGACATTAAACGTTTCTTGTTGAGGACGCTACGGTCATAAACGCTGGTATATGTAGCCAAGCAAAGGCCTAGATGACGCGGGTTGCAGTTTCATTCCATTTGTCAATGTTTCTGTAGATTTGGGGATTTTAGTTATTTTATTCTAGGTATATCAATCACAGGATGAATAAATTTTGTACTATAATTCGTTATTCCCAAATTTCGCCCAGCCTGTAAAGAGGTTTTCCATTCCGCACTCGAAGAAATCCGTGGGTTTAGACGCTAAGAAGTCATCGGTTAAATTTTGAAGATTTGTGTCGTTATTGGAGGATACCTCGGTCAAAAAGTTTCAGAAAAACGAAAAAAAAACATATAGGGTAGTCCAAGGAAACAAGGCCCGGAGAGTATGACAGCTGCCAAAAAACTCAAAGCTGAGCGCTAAAATGTCGAGTATGTTTAATTTTGCTACATGGGGTCCTGTTTTCATGTTACAAAATGACACCATTTCGAAGATTTGGACATAGCTATTGAGTGTTAAACTCTGCATTAATTGTCAGATTCCGTTCAAGCCTTTCGTAATGGATAACTCCTCTTATATCCAACCAGGGATCAGCGTCGCCTGGCAAGGATGAAGATCAGGTTTGTTTCCAGGTTTTTTCTTGGTTTTAGGGGCTTAATAATCCTTTTTTTCGTTTATACAAAGAAGAACCATCTTTCATCACCAATGAAAATGCTCGTCAAAATTATTTTCATCTTTGACGAACGGGGCAATGTTGTACCAGTAATGACGCATAAGCCTTAACATCCTTAATCTTGTTGTCCACGCTCCAATCGCACGAAACTCAAGAAACAGGCTTTTGGACCTTTCCTATGAATTTTCGATGTCCAGTTATGGTTTATTTTCCGCATCTCATCTTTCTGATTAGATCCCGAATTGTCAGACGGGGATACGCATGGAATAAATCATTGAGACGATTCTCATCGAAACCGGACGTCTATTCAGAGCGCAGAAAGAGTCCACTGTACCGAAATCGTCTACTTTCCACTGAACGAACCATTTCTGGGCTTTGACCACTCGATTTAAGTCGAATAAATGAAGATATGAGAAATATTCTTTTTTTAGAGACCTGACACGCCATTTTTGTTAAATTTTTAACTAATTACATATTAATTCAGATTAAAAATTACACACAAATGCAGAAAGCGCTTGATTATGGAAACAAAATAAAATACGATAATAATACATCAAGGCAATTATAACATGAGGAAATTTTGAATGATTGGAAACTGCATGAACTTATGGAATATCCCAACAGTACATTCCAATTACAAGGATATATCCACAGATATGAGAGAAGATTCCTGCCATAGCCCACGGTCAACTACCATATGACCTCCTCGATTAAGATATTCCATTCGCGTAGTCGTCTAGGAATAAGATGCCGTGAGCTTTAGACTGTTTCACGGCAGCCTCTATGCGTGGGGTTCTTGGGCCTTCCCAGTGGTTCGGTAGGGTATGCCGACTACAAGCCTCTCGTCGCGGCAGATGTTTGCCTGCAGGTGGCAGACTACAAGTCTGAATTTATTGGTAGCCAATCCCCAATCCTCTGTCACCCCATGATTCAGTAGTGAACACGTTACCACATACCATTTGGCCACTGCAGAGTAGTCAAACCACAGTCCTGACATTCGAATGTCAACAGGATCGTCCGGCTAGACCACCGTTTTGACATTTTTTGCAGTTGAGGATCAGTCCTTCAATAAATTTGCGGTTTTTCAAATTGAATTTCCCCTCCAATTGCTTTGTTGCGTTAAGGGCTGTGTATTATTCGGGATGAAATTTTCTCCTCTAAAAGGCAACTCTCACCGTATTTCTGTTTATAATTTTAGGCAGATATTATTTTCATCAGGCGGCTGGAAATACAGGCACTCAAAGTCGGGCATCCTGGTTTGACTCTAACTTACAACTCCACCTACCTATTCCTTAATTTTACTTATTGACAAACGTACCTATTCTTTTATGAGCAAACACTCCTCCTTTTCTTTGAGGGCAGCCAATTTTCCGTTTTAGCACAGACGCGAGGACAACATGCATCTATTCGTGGAAATTCTTTTTTACGTCTTTGAGGTCCAGCACTGAGTTTTGTAAGTCCTGTGGTTGTGAAGAATTTATCTCGCTTCCATAACATAACCGTTTAATTTCAGCGAAAAACAAAGCATTTGTCCCAAGATGTCGATTGACGTAACGAAGACAGCATCAATTTATAATAACCCTTACCTTGAGTGTCCTCTGCCGGAGATGGTTTTCTTTAATAACCCCGATGTCCCTTCACCCAGTATTCCCTTTCTACTCGGATAGACATTGATCTATCCAAAAATTTGCGAAAATTCGAGGCTACGAGGTTGAACAAATTCAGTACGACAGAGGGAAATAGCAGCGTGGCGATGTATATATTGGTTTAGTACGTTTCGTTTGCGTACATCGCGTCCCGTTCTTACTTGAAACCTTGAAGAATACGTGAACGGATTTTTTATAAGTCAACTGCTAAATTTAATTTTGGTTGATAGAGTGGGAGAACAACTTGAAGAACTTGGGTCGCCTACGGGGTAACTTGTCACCTTTTCGACAGTACCGTCAGGGGGTGAGGTAACTGCGACGACGAAAATATTAACGCATGTGGAGACACACACTCGTCGAATACCCTCCTGTTGGTCTGCCGCCCGCTCATAGATGGTTATGGGGCGTAAATATTGTCAGACAAGGGTTCCTGGAGTGACACAGGTGGACTATTTAGCAAATTCGGCAAGTGGAAACTCAAATTATAGAAACTGACAGGTTGGATACGAGTACAGTCGTAACATACTTCCCCTGGTCTGTAGTACTCACAAAAAGGTCAATGAGGATGGGACATGACTTAAATTATGAGGTCGAGGAAGTCAAATGCTTGGATCAACTAAAGAATGGCTTTAAATTTAAATGGGTACTGCAACCCAGTTGGATGTCAATGCTACTTTCTGGGTCACGCTTGTTAACCATTCCGATCTTAGTGCCGAAAGAGGCTAGTCCGTTTCCGGTCACTGCATTTCGTGAAATTTCGCACAATGTTGTCGCTGACTAATGTTTGTATCGAGTAATGTGACCTACAGACTTCCGAAATTGCAGACATCATAGAATTTGCTCTGACGATCGATAACTCTCCTTTATCTCTCCAATTTTCTTCAAGGAGGCTCCTCTTTTAAATGATTCTGACGTATCGGTGCTGAGCGGCTTTTCGGCTTCCGAGCGTGAAAGCAAAAGTGGTCCCATAAACTCATTGAAGCTAATTATTTATTTAAGTAATAGGCCTATTGAATAAAATAAAGTAGTATTTGTTTATGAAATTTAGTCGTTAAAACCTGGGGCAATATGAAAGCTTTGCTGCTTGCATGCACGTTGCTACACCTGCTCATGCTCTGAATAGTCCACTTCGGTGTCTGTCACTGCCAAAAGCATCCAAAGAATAGCCCACCACAAGATTGTGAAACATTGATTCTTTTTTTCATGAGCTTGAGAAACTCACCATGATTAAACACCCGCAAGTTCACCACACTCAGCACCCCTAATACCCATAAATTATTGCACTTGTCATGTGGTTATGGTTGAAGACTTGCTCTCACACAAGCACAGAAAAGCCGCACCCAGTAAGCTTAACCTTTCCTCAACTATCTGGCATTGCAACTTCCAAACAAATTCTTCGTGTGGTATAGCTTTCTGTTGTTGTTTTCGCATGAAGTTACTTTTTGATACTGGTAGTACTGTCAGTAGAACTAAATAGGCGAGTTCCATGCAACCGTTCATAAGAAGATGCTATCGTTGAAGCAAGAAGTTTGTTGCCTCACGTTTTAGATTTTTAATCAAACCCATCATCAGAGACGATGCCAGGTAAAGTTATTGTAGCCAAAGGGAGCGCAGTATTTATAGGGCAGAGTTGCCATGCGGCTACATGTCTACAATAATCACCAGCACCCACGTTCTTCTAAACTGCTACCGCAGCTATTATATTGCAACTGCTGCCATTACATCGAACACTTCCTATATGACTACTTATTCCATCACTACTACTGATGCCTCCACTAACCATTTTACTATCGTATGGTATGGCGAGTTCCTCATATCTAGGATGGGACGAATGGCTGTGCCATCTTTGAGGATCTTTGGTAAGCCGTACAATTGAGGTACATAAGTTCCGATGGGGCGGAGGCACTTTAGGTAATGTTTGCATATCATACCTTGCGTTTGAAGTCTTTTCAAACAGTCAGTCTGTTGTGTTTCTACCTCATCGGTCCGATTCTTCTCATTTTATATCTTTCTTAACTTTTCCTTGCCTGACAAAATTGATTGTAGTTTCATAATATAATATGTTCTGTCGATTAAGACAATGCCCATCTTTGTTTTGCCTGAGATCTCTTAATTTACCATTTAATAATTAAATCAAAAGGGAACGTAATATGTATAGGGAACCTGAAGGAAGATAGCTTAAAGACTGGCATCATGACTTCACTTAAATATTTGGGGGTATCTTGCATGGCCGGTATTATAAAAAACCAATTTACGTAATATTTTCTAACCAAAAACCTATTTTAGATTTCCGATCAATATTTCATGAGAAAACACATTTCCTGCATATAGTGGCATTTGAAGGACATTTAGAAACCTCGCATACTTCACCGTCACTGAAAATTCACATGGCAATTGTACGCAAGAAACTTTCCCTTGATATACAGGAAATGGTGTACTGGCGATGGCATCTATTTCTATTTAAACTTCTCAGTGACGGCCCCGCTTCTCGACCTTTTCCAGCGTTGATTCCTGTGACGTCATGATTGAAATCAAGTAAATTTTCTTGCTCAACTGCATCTCGAACAATGCGAAAACGCAAAAATTACTTAGAATGGTTTTGACACCGTTTTGATAAACACAGCCAAGTGGTTGACTAATTGCCATATAGCATCTTAGCTTGGTTCTTGGAGCATCTGTACTTCTGGTGTACGTAAAACAATTCCAGTTATTGTTGTAGTGATTTCGCTGTTTTATTCTGTCAGTTGTTTGTGTACACCGACTTATCCTATGTCTGCCACTTGGACTTCTACAAGGAGTAGATAAGATCGCTGGAACGAGATTTTTATCCGCCTAACGTTTCAGATTCTAATTTGAAACCATCATCAGAATGAAGGCCATCTAAATTTCCTCTTTCCTTAAAAAATATGCTTTCTGACAAACTTTCAATAATAAGTTTGAGCGTTTATTTAACTGTAGATCACCCATTAGTAATTGGCAGTTTTGATCGATGCACTCGAGTCACGTCTTGGTGTATCAGAGGTGATTTAATCTACAGACTTGACAGGCAGTAACCAGTTGGCACAAATTATCGTACTAGTGTGGATTACTTTGCATCAACCAACCACAGCATCTCTCGGTTGCTACATCATAAAAAGGGATAGAGTACTACCGCATGTTTGAGCTAACATTCGCAGTTGTTCCTTAGACCTCCTGTTCCCTGAATTGGGTGTTTCTTTGCTGCAACTTTGGAACGACACTTTCAAAATACGGAGTATTCCCTTCTCTCTCTATAAGTACAGAGGAAAATAAACCCTTCGAGGTCACCATGATATCACAGACTAGGGGCATTGCTTCGAGCAGTTTTTAGGCCGCTAATACCCGCTTGCCAATCTAGATCGTTTCGAGTGTTTGCATTAGACCCTGACGTCTGGATAATTCTTTGGTACAGTCGATCCCGCGTCTCAACCCGATACCAAAACGTTTGGATTGTCTTCGGCTCATGTGGTTCAAAATCTTAAATCATTCCCTGATTCGATCAGTTTCCTCAGCAGTCTTGCAATAGACAGGAAATGCCCTAGCGGATCTGTCTACTTAAGGAATGTCCAAACATCTGATTCGGTGAACCACGCGTAGTAGACGGACTGGGCACAACGAGGTTTTGGCCTCCAAGGGAACGATTCATGATCCTCTGCTTTCCGGGACCCCTTCCCTTCTTACTCTTGCAGTATAGCTACTGCTAAGCGCTACTGATAGACTAAGTAGTACTACTAGCTGGAAAGGAACAATCTTACCCCGTTTTGCTTTCCACTTACATGTGAAAGCTCTTAACTCCTACTCGTTCCATCTTCGCAGGATGACACGCGTGCATGTTCAGAAGGTAATTTATGTCGCCTCGGTAATTGGCCTTTCATCCGGCATGTCGAATTGGGCCGAGCGATTGTAAGGTGGCAGCACTCAACCCTCACTCACATGCTCACACAGGTGTCAAAGAGCCTCGAGGGTGAGAAAATTTACACGCACACATTGCCCCCTCTCTTGGCGCACAATCACTCGCCATGACTACAGTGTCAATTTGCTGAGGCATGACACGAAACACTACTACCTGAACTACTAGTATTAACTCGCAGTGTGCGACACGTGCTCATGCTTGGGGATCATTATGTAGCACCGACTTTTCCGGGGGACGCAGAACTGATAGACAAACCGGTAGCCTACGCAGTGATACGCAGTGATACATTACGACGCTGCTTCGTACTGCGCCCTCAAAACTCATTATGATATCTTCTTTTATATGATAAGAGGGAACTACGTTAGCGTGTTTCACCAGTCTTCTACGAAAATTGAAATCTAAAAGGGCTCCTAAAGTTCGCAGATCATGATTTATGCATGTAGTTGTCTCCTTCATTTTAATTTCGGAGACTAATAAAATTGTCCAACGTGTGAAAATACGGTGTGCTTTCTCTTCGTGTTGCTCTTAAAAAATATTCTAGTCGTCATAAACTGATGGCGGGCGTCATAGGCAAACTTGAGTCTGCGAATGACAGATAACATACGTGTTGTGTATGACGTCTGCAGAAACCTATAAGAGCACAAAGGTCTTTCGATAGCAATGATTCTCCCTTCTCCGCATATATTCCTGGTCGCTATGAGACTGTTTGCGAGGGCTCCGGATTGAGCGTCAAGGCGCAAGTGAGAGGTCACGTCTGATCGGTTAACGTCCATCCTACGATAATCATTCTTCCGTCAAACCACTTAAGCTCAAGATGGCACACTTTTCTGTGGTATGTCAACTGCATTTTTGCCATCTTATCAAATTTCAAACAAATTTCCAGAATCCGGGTTTGAGAGAAAATCTGAAACGTCACATCAGTAAACGCTTCTTCTCGGAACTCGCCTGCTCGCTCCTACCAGCATCTAATAAATGTCCTTCAAGTAAATGAAAACGTAAAATAAGCATTTTAAGTGCTATTTCGTTGCTTTCAAAATTGTCTTAAGAAAAACGAAAATATCGAGATCCTAATAGTTCGTATAAAAAGCGCATGCTCAATTTTTAGAAATGCATAGTGCTTGACCATGCACACAAAACGGTATGGGCACAGTAACGTTTAAAATTGTTTTTACCTACATTTGCATGAAATATCTTCCCAGAATTATATTGACCGAAATGTGATTGATTAGAGCCAAAAGCATTATCCTTTAGGTCACTGATAGAGCCGTCAAAGGAATAACAGTTTCAAATAGGCCACATGTTGACGAGCCGGTCAGTGGCAATTAAATGTAAAGACAATTGACCGATGCCATTGTAATCGTATCATTTTTTGTATATTAAGAGGACGTTGCTTCTGTCATTCACATGCGATTTTCGGTGATTGTGGACTTGGCTGAGTTATGAAGTTTTTTTTAATATCGGTGAAGACTTTGCAGTTTTCAGTGCTTTCAATCGCTTGGTTATAAATTTAGGTTCTGCGCTAGGAGTAATCAAAATCTTCAAAGTAATATATTTCTCGAAATCCTTTACTGAAGTAACCGTAACATGCAGAAAAACACCATTTTGGGGAATCAGTCAAACCCATCGAAAACAGTTGAGTTAACGGACACGTTAATAGTGTTATGAGACTCAATTATCTTTAAGTTCGTCGGGCAGAGCTCAGTGATTTCACGGGAAAGAGTAATAATCAGACCTTAGTATTCCCCTATTAACATAAACTCTCCATAGATCGTAAAGGATAATTTATGTTAGTGAGTTACTGCGTATCACGAGTAGTAATTTTATCCTGTAAATTCTGCATCCACTATTGCCTCTGCTGATTGATTCGGGTGTGAATGAGGAGCTGCAGGTCACTGTCCGTGATGATGGGTTCAAGTGAGAATTCGAAATTCCAGGCTACTAAACTTCTCGTCCCAAGGATTGCATCATCTTCTTGTGTTTTCGGGTGGTTAAAGATCCGGTTGATTAAAGCAAATAGACTTTTGTTTGATTTTGTTCATAAAGACCTCTGAGAAATAACAGTTTTCTGTACGGTCACATGTCCACAGGCTGGGCAGTAACAATTAAATGTTAAGAGATTTAATCGGTGCAATCTTAAGCATACCACTTTGCGCATATTACATGAACTTTTCTTCCGTCATATCCGTGTGCGGATTTTAGTGACTATGGCCTCCGCTTGGTTCCTTTGCGGTTCTCAGTGCTGCTGGCAAGGCTCGCGAATGATTCCCAAGGCAGAATGTGGTGAGTGAGTTCACCAATTTCCCGATCTAAACCGGCAAGACAATGAACTTATGAAAATCTGTTTCAGAAGTAGTCAATGCCTGGGCTTTCCTTTTCATGTAGATGATCGCTTGGGTTATAATGTTCAGAACAAATTCAACGAAGGTACAGGGCAACCATCTTGGGGCTAGGTTATATGCTACGCAGGGTTACAATTCTATTTTTATCATCTTGTAAAATTTTATCTAGGGTCACATATTTCGGCAAATGTTTACTTTGCTCAGCCGCAGGGCATACCGTCTGGATCGTTTATCTTGCTTGTTTAAGTAGCTGCTAGAATCCTCTCCTCATTCCTCCTTCAAATTTACATGTCTTCTCAACTGTCCTTCTGATGACCCTTGCCTTTTCATCCCTTATTCAGCAGCTCCCTACCCCGTATTACCCACGGGGCTTCCCACTGTATCTTCGGCCCATCTGCCCGGCCGCCTCTTTGCCCTCATTTCCAGTTTAATGCTGTTCACACTTCGGTAAGGATGATACTCATGGCCACCTAATCAGGACACTGGGATAGAGAACACCCGCAATGCACGTGGCTTAAGGTCCTATTCTGGGGAACTTCAGTTGACAATTAAGGTGAGGATTAGGGCTAAGTTTAGAGTTAGGTTTAAAGTTAAGGTTAAGGTCGACGTTAGGATTAGGGTCAGAAGAATGCTATGGGTCATGCTATGGGGTCCCTGTTAACTGTAGGCTTAGGTTATGGCTAGGGTTAAGATGAAGGTTACAGTTTAGTTTTACATAAAGATTAGTGGTAAGGTTCAGCCAGGGGAATTTTTATAATTCCCGAAATCGATAACAGGGTTAGCTAGGTTAATTTGGAGGGGCGTTCCTATATCCGTGTCTTGATTAGGTGGCCACACAAGTCATCCTTACCCACAATTCTTACCTAACCTTCATTTGCTCTCGTTCGAGCCTCTTGCGGGGCACCGCTTGGGGTTGGTAATGAGTGGCTGATGATGGCTAATGAGCCAGAAATGGCCATTCCCGTCTCCCTTGTCTTTGTCGCCATGGCTACTCCATTCTCCGTCTCTTTTTCTCCCTCAGAATTTCCTGTTTGTCTATCATTCTTTGCTTTAATTTAACGTCAAACTTCTTAGTACTGTCATCCTTTCTCCGCAACCTGCTTCATCTCCCTCCATCTTCCCTATGGGTTGGTCGTCTCGCACTTGGTCAGTTTACCGCGACGTTCTTCAACCTTTCCCGTTGTCAGTAGCGTCACTCCCGTCCAACCTCATGATCCTTTCGGACTGCCCCCTTCCTCCGCAATGCTCCCCCGAACATACCATGAACCACGGCAGCCGAGCGTGAACAGATGGTCCAGCAATCAACAGGCCACCGGGGATTTAATCAGCAAAGATAGAACGGCGTAGCTATCCCCTTCAGTTTGTCCTGCGTCGTCCGCATAAGTGGGCACCTGAATTCACCCAGCCTCTCCTACATTCGAGTGCTTTCATAATTATCGCGGACTACGGGTGCTTACTGGGCCGCTTTTTCATGGTCATCGATATCACAACAAAGTTACAGCTTAGTTTAGGAGCGTCGCAAACAGCGTCAAGAAGGAATTTAACGTCCATTTTTAGCTAAGTTGCCTTCATCAGTCGTCCAGACAGAAAAAAAATCTGAGATTTTACCTCACCGGTAGTTGGTCAATGAATATTTTTAAGGTTAACGCTCACCATTTGGAACGTGGTTTCATTCGCAGTCTACGTCGATCGGAAGTCTTCAAAGTCATTTATGTTGAACTGAAAGTGCTACTGTCATTTTATACGGAAGCTCTCAGATGCGGAAAGGCAAGAGTAGACAATCCTGGATTTACCGATCTCGGCTGGTGTCGGTGACTAAAGGAGAAAAGTTATTATTAGTTTTCCCCATCTTCATCGGTGTTTTAGTTGAACTCATCGTCCTGCCATGTGCTGGGAGCAGCTGGATGGCCATGGTTCAGACCACGGTTAACGCGTTTTCTGATATTCAGATTCGTCAGTTGTTGACCGTGATCGTTCGTCATGCGAATGTCTACATAAATCAATGTTCAGTCTATCATCCTATATGCGGTTCTATCTCCAGTTGTATCAGATACTCCCCACAGGCACTTCGGAGGCCCGAGCCTCCTGTGTAAGAAAGACTGGGGATGCAGGTTTGGGGTATTTTATCGCCATGGTAACGTGTACAGGCGGCTGTAGTACGAACTTTTCCATTGCGGAAACCCACTTCTTCCCCTAATTCGCCTTTTGGGGGACCCAGATTTCCGCAGCGACAAACAGCCAACGGTATTTGACTGACATTTGCCCTCTCGCTTTTTGAAATGATGGGCTAATTAACCTTTGAAGGTTTTGCCCTCCGCCTGCGCCCAGTGTCTGAGACGCCCAATTACCAGCGGCCATTGAGGAGGTCGGAGCGGGTATCCCCGGCCAAGGGGTTCAATAATTGCTCTGGATAATAAACTAGACTAGAGGTCGGCAAACACCGGCCTTTAGGCCAGATACGGCCTAGCTAGTATTCCAGTCCGGCCTAACGCCCCCCGAGGTATTTATTGTTGGATCCGGCCTAATTGAAGTGTCGCGGTTTTGTTCCTCATTCGCAAGAGTTCAAGATTGTCAGCACTGCTTTTGACTTTCCCTATGACGACGCCCCCTCTGATGTGCAATTGGAGTTGTTTGAGCTGTAGGCTTCGGACGTTCTCTTGTCCAAGTTTACTTCTTGCACTACTCGCATTGACATCTGCCGTCAGTTGCCACAGGCTCAGCTTCCTATGTTGTTAGCCCGTGCCAAGCGTGTGATCGCAATGTTTGGCAGCACTTATTCGTGCGAGCAGCTGTTCTCTAAAATGAAGTTTTGTAAGAACAAGCTGCGCTGTCAGCTTACTGGCAATCGCCTTAATTACATTCTGTGGCTGAACTCCTCATAATTAGAACCTGATAGTGTATCTGTCTCGAAGAGCATGCTGAATTTTTTGGAATTTCACATTTAAAATAAAGCATAGCTCTCTCTCTCGCAACATCATGTTTCCCATTGGTCATACTGTATTTTTGAATAATAAACGTTTCCTTGGACACCTTGTTTCTTCTGGCTTAGTGTGCCTTCTTGACCTCCTGAAATGGCCTAGTAGTCTGAAAAGTTTGCCGACCCCTGAACTAAACCATCTCGTCACAACGCCGTTGTCTGACCAGTTCTAGGGTGGAGCGAGTAACTGTGGTAGTTCAAAGAAAATGGGTCAGTGATGTCATCAGGTGCTTTTTAAGTATATTTGACGGTAATAATGACTCAAATAAATGCCTAACGTACCGAGGGGGTGGAAGGCGAATGTGTGGGATATTTCACCATAAAAATAACACCTAAATGTTAAACAAAGTTACGTGCAGTCTCTCCCGAACATCTGGGAGGTGTTTCCATCTCCAATTGCGTGCGCTTCGTCTCAGCGATTAAACCCACTGTCTAGCACATGTGGTTCATACTTAAAAGGATTTGAATCACTGCAGTAAGACCTACCTATCAGAGAACGGCTATAAAATCTGGGATATAACCGCAGTAATATACTCGGAGTGGTTGTTTGCAATTTGGCGAGGGTAGAGATAGTGAGGCAAATGTCAGATAATCCATCTTTACCGAAAATCATTGCATTCGCCGCAGTAATTAAATCAACTCACCTGGATATGTGTTACCTTGCGCAACCAGTCCTTGGCTAGGTACGTTTTCAGCAGACGGGATAACTCTCTCCACCAGGCTTTAATGACTACTTCCTTAATTGTTCTGTATTGAAGCTCTGGAGCATGGAAATCAGGCTACGTGTGACACGCGTAGACGGGCTGCTTAACTTTTTCATTCCCTGCGCCCATGCCCACCCCCCACCCACCCCTACCCCCTCCTGTAATCGAGGCATGTTTAATACTTGAGTATAGCACGAATAGGTACAACTCAACTCTACGTCACTAGAGTCAAATTCAATTGGCAAAATCCGTGGTCCGCTACAGATGGCAGCATTAAATAGGGGCAGTAAGGTCCATTTAACTGTGAATGAGAAAACCAACTGTACTTTAGCCTTATCGGAGGCAAACATATCTTCCTACTACTAGGTTCTCAGTCAATTTTTCCAAGGCCAACAAGGAGAGTTGGCTCAGCTGGTTTATAAACCCCTTGAATGAGGTAACGGATGCAAGCGTTCAGTGAGTGTCAAGCAATTGGCAGCGCACTGGTAAGATTCGTTGTCGTAACCACCAAGTTAGTTGTGCTGGCAAGTAGAAACCTGGACATCTGGCAGGGGTGACCGGGGAAAGGAACATCAGCGAGGAACTTAGTCTGATCTGGATCGGTAAACGGTACTTTAGTGGGAGGGTCGGTGGTGGATGGATTGGAATTGCGAAAAATGTGCTTGCTGGAGGGTAAAGATGACGTTGCAACAAGGCGGAAGGCAGTGATCTAGAGGAAGCATTGACCGCCATAACAGTAGTGACGCAGTAAGTCAGTGAGCATTAAATTTCAGACCAAGCCTGAAATGGTTTGTTCCGAAGGGTTGACCCCAATTTCGCGCATAAATTTCCTCAGAAATTCAACCAGGCAGGAGGGAAACTGGTTTTACTATACCAGAAACTAACGGGGCATGTTTAGGGACCCATTGATGAGCTGCATCCATCGCAGCTGCGTCATGCATCGGTACAAGGCCGGTAAAACACGCGTCTTTGGGTCTTTAGCTATTACCTGCGCTGCCAGTATGGAAAATAATTACGTGTCGGCCAGTTGGCGGATTTCAACTGAAAGATTCACATAAACTTTCGGACCGAGCCTTAAAAGGTTCGTTCCGAAGGATTTTCTCCTAGTTCGCGTGTTAATTTCCTCTGAACTTAAACCGTGCAATAATTTTAATACCTCTCATTCTCTAAAACGGTTGGCAAGGAAACCGAAACGGGTGTCTGCAAAGCATGTGTCAAAAATTAAAATGCCAGGTCTCCTTTTAGTAAAACAGCGAGTAACACCACTTGGCTGCAGTCAACTCACTTGGGTTCTTTGCATGGATTTGACTCCGAATTGGAAAAAAATGTGACCGTTATTGTCTCGCTTAATTTGTGTCTTAAAGTAACGGCCACTTAAACTTAACCAACTTTATTAGGTCTGGGGAAAACACTGACAGTCTATTTGTCTGCAGATCTCAGTGCGGCTACCTACAAGGTCACTAACACCGAGTCTTCTCCCTCAAATCTGCCCGAAAGCCTTTTCTTGGGCTTGACGAAGACGCATGTCTTTGTTGTATGGTAGCTGGCATTTTGAAGTGCTATTCAATTATGGGCGCTTCCATTTACAAGCTCTGATATTAATTGCTGCGCTACTTCAGATCACTGATGTAAGCTGCTGTAAAGGCAGTAATAGCAGCTCTCGAAGAAAGTTCAACGTAAGCGGAACCCATGGACTTGCTCACATATCACATCCGTCAAATGACCAGCTGCAATATGCAACTTCATACCTCAACTTTGCACATACCACATAACTATATTTGAACAAATACACTCAGAACTGGAACTCTGTAGGCACGGAAAACCCTAGCCACCGACCCACCAAGTGTCAAGGAACAAAGTTAGGTATTTGAAACTAGGATACCCGACTTTTCTAAGTAGTTTCTGTATTTACTGTGATCAGAATACATAGCAACAGACTCTACGAGAGTATATAGGCTTACACGGGGAAAGTTGGTCTCCGTTTCTTTATTCCGGTCACTTTACATGCGAGTTATCGTGCCAGACAGGGTAATACGGAACGCTGATATGCCGATTTGTGGCAGGAGATATACGGGAAACCAGGGCATATGTGGTGGATGGACTACACGGCCATTAATTCAGAGTACCTGGGAGGACAATGTTACTAAGAATTCGATTAACGGATTATTAATCATTGTAAATTTCAGTTATTTGAAGGACTGTAAGCTCTGCCGACTGAAAATTTGGTTTCGCTGCTCGAAAAGACACTTGTAGAAGTTTCAAAGTTATTGTATATCTTCAGAGTGCCGAGGACTCCTCCCGTGATTAGGATTTGTCTGTTCTACCTATAATTTTAAATACCGAGACTAAGGCCCTTAATTTCTCCATCCTTGGGACATCTTGTTTATGCTTGCCCCGCAGTGAGGCATCAGTTTACATTGGAGACATTAATACTTATGCTATCGGCATCCTGTTCAACTTCTTTCAGCTCCCACAAGCGATTCGGCAAGGGGCTTTCAGATATCTCTGAAGTATGTGAACCTGTATGCTCCACCATGCAATGACTTGTCGACCTAGTTCAATGGTTAGAACAAAGGATTTGCCTTAATGGGATATCCCATGACTGTATTTTATACTGATATTTCGTATTTTTATGAAGCCCATGACTAATCTGGCAAGTGGTGGATCTAACGCCCTCCAAGTTTGGAAAGTATGCCTTTCTCATTATCTGAGTAAACTTTACCCATCCCCTTTAAAGGCTCCCAACGCGAACTATAAAATGGTCCTTATTTTCAGCGGCTCTGGGTTGAGCCATATCGCTGGATTCTGGTTCAGAACTCTAAAGCATTATTTCAAGTGTAAAACCCTCGTTATTAACGTATTTTTTTGACAAAATACGTTAGTCATGACTGTTAATACTCAATTGCACCTGGAAATTTGATCTCATACTTAGAAGGCTCATTTTACATCACCTCTGCTGGTGATATGGTAGCTCATCATCAGGGATTTGAAAATCTTAAACAGGTGAACGGCAAGGTATGAGATCATAGCTTAAACAGCGGACTGGCTAGCGAAAAAAATATTCAGTGAAGAACTAGCTCCGCCTCAGGCACCCTCTTAGTACATGATGATGGCTGTCTATTTGCGAAAAATAAGCTCAACATGGTTAGTTCAGACCCCTTGTATATTGGCAGTGATGGTTCCCGAGTAGTTCAATGCCTTTACAATGGATGCGCCGCGGTATGGATGGAGATTGCAGCAGTATGTTGGTTTATGAGCTTGCACATTTATGTGGCTGACCACTGCCGTTGGTAAGCCGAGGTTCCTGGTTTGTTCGAAATTTCACTCATACACAACAATTGTCCTGGTGATCGATGAGACGTATATTTCATATTTCGCCAATCTGTGAATCGTATTTTAATTTCCAATTCTTCTCCTATACCTGGCTTAGGTTGTGCATTATGAAAGCAACGGTAAATTCGGTAACTTCGCAGAATTCGGGTTGGGACATGAAAAAATGCACCGACCTGGAATTTAACGCAAAGCCAATCGTCATATTACCTATGTCCGTGTCCAAACCCGAATTTTCAATAAAACTGATGGCGCTTCGTTTATGAACCTAAACTTGACGAGCTCCAGAAAGTAGATGAAACGAGTTTATAGGCTCCTATTTAGTACCAGAATACGGTATATGAAGAATTGTTGCTCAATTTATAAAAAAATGTTTGTTTTCAACGGCCATCTCAGAAGCGGTCGTGCTCGCAAGCATCTTTGGCTTCTATAAGTTTGTCTCAAAAATTCCGATAGCATTCGAAAATAACCTGTTGCGCACTTTCCCACAGAGGTTAACGTTCACTATTTTTTTCTTGGTAGCATTTAATGTCACTGCCGAATATGCTGGTGCAAGCTCGAAGGGTCTGCTGGGTCGTGTTAACTGTCCAGGGTTAAAAACAATGGGACCTCGAGATAGCGCACCTGGAATTTCGTAATTTCGTGCGTCCTGTTTCGAATATATCGATCAACCGTGTTTCCACCTTGCAGATGCCTCCGAGGCGGTCAGCAATTGGCGTTTAGTCATCTACACAAAAGGGTACCTTTTACGCTAGCCTTTCATGGGCCCTTTCGTCGCAGTGCTGCCATGGAATACTTTTCTTGCTGAAAGTTGGAGCAAATCCAGAGACCAACGCCCGCTCTCCGTCTCCTGCTTCCGGTTCCCTTTTATGAAAATCTCAATGGCTTGGCTTTTTAAATTGAGCTGCCATCTTTTCTGCTCTCCATTCGCATGTGAATCCTCTTATATAATTTTAGCACTATTTGTTTATTCGAAAAACAAAAAATGAGGTCATCAGCGCACGACGCTGGCACTATTTTGAAGGAAGGCCAAATTGATCGATATTTTGAGACGCATTCAAGGACGATTCTTCACGGTGAATGGAAAACCTTTTTGCTGAAATTTTTGGAATTTTACTTTCAAAATAAAGCGTAACTCTCTCTCTCTCTCAAAGAAATGCTGACGGATTGTGTTATGTACTCCAAGTCTTTTTTGGTGATGGCGGACATAAAATTGGGGTTGTGTAAACCGACATTGCCGTTACACGTAACTAGCGCTACGTTCTCGGGAGCACGATAACTGGCGAGAGAAAATGCCCCGTTTTTGCCACTGAACTCATGTTTAGGCGAATCTTCGGAAGTGCCAAGTGCGACAGATTTCGAAGCCGAACTTAAAGCAGGACGAAAGGGGGGTGAGTGGTCTAAACTGCCCGCGGCTACCTCGTTGCGCAAGCCACAGAAGGCTGCGGAAGCTCTCTTTTCTTCTGGTCCTCTAACCACCCCCCTCCTCTCTCCCTTCCTCACCTGTCAGCCCTACACTTCCCTTTGCGCTCCCACCCCACACGATTTGTCCGGCAGCTCGGAAACGCCAAGGTCGGCTTCCACCACCACCCTACCATCGTTGTCGGTGCGTCTGAGGGAGAGAGGGTGGAGGAAGGAAAAAGACGGCATTCCACTCGTCTGCACAACCGCTCCTTGAACGTGCGCTGAAGTGCCCTCTAGGACCCACCCGTTACCCTATACCAAGCGCGCATCCACTGTGTACAGACATCTCCCGTTCAGACCTCAGCCATTCCCTACCTCCCTCCCCCTCCCCCCATCCCCAATTCCGACAAAGCGTGAACGCTGGACTGGGATAAAAGGCCGCAAAATCCAGAAGGGCATGACGGTTTCTTATTGGTTTCTGGTCGTGGTCGGTTGTCTGAAGTGAGAACTGTTGCGGGTTAACGCTCCCTGTGCAATTGTCGGCTTGAGCGAAGCCACCCTGCCTCCTCTCCTTCTTCTTCTAGGCCATCTCTCCTCCGCCCTAGCCAGAGACCAAACCACAAATCTGTCTACCTGTCAAGCGGGTAGTCTCCCTCTTTCTTATGAAGCAAGAATTGGACTTTGATGGCATGTCCTAGTTGTACTCCAAAATATTCCATTTTGAGTAGGATTTATCCTTGGCAAGACTAGGTTTATGTCGCACACCAGCCCAAAGTATCTAGAGTTTTTTGCGCACTGCCTATGGTTAGAGTGAAAGTTAAGGTTAGGATGGGGGTCTAGCCGTATCCTTTAGTTTAAACCTTTATAAGTTACTCAGAAAGTAATATGTGACCTTTTAATAA
Organism: Schistocephalus solidus; assembly: GCA_017591395.1. Taxonomy (NCBI): domain Eukaryota; kingdom Metazoa; phylum Platyhelminthes; class Cestoda; order Diphyllobothriidea; family Diphyllobothriidae; genus Schistocephalus; species Schistocephalus solidus. Next base: position 14,066 of record WEDG01003625.1, on the reverse strand, counting down.
ATTAGTTGGCAAAAAACTCATATCCATATGAATCTTTGAACCAAAATCCACTTTTTTCGGTGGGTTAATCGCGTACATAAGTGCCCGGTCGTACCCATCGCAGCTGTATCATGCTGCAGCACAACATTGACCAAAACGTGCCTCGTCTTTTTGCTGGCACTCTTGTTGACAGTATGGTAAGTCAATAAGTGTTTGCTTAGCTTTTAACTTGGGCTCGAGCGGAACACCCCTTGAAAACGTATTTCAGTAAGGAAAACTCATAAAGACAGCTAGTGGATTGTATGGTTCACACGAGTAGGCTGGAGTACACCCCTGAATGAAGTACACCCCTGAATGAATTCAGCGGTTAGGTAAATGGTCATGTCTCAGTAACTCGACATCTTCAGTCAAAATTGTCAGATATTTGAACCCAGATGGTCTTTAAATGTAGCACTTTAGCTCTGAGCTAATGGTTATAGGACGGCTACTGGCGACGAAGCAATTGGCTGTTACGCGGAGTGACTTTCAGTGCTTTAGTTCAGCCGATGATCACACACAGACAAAAACATCAGGAATCAGGATATATTACCGATCTAGGATAGGGGCGTAGGTGGCTGATTGTGGTATGCATGCCAAAAACATCCATTCCATTTCCCAATTTTCATTGTCTGCTAAAATCTTGACCGACAATTTTTTACTTCAGTCAAGCAGCGGCACCAAAGCCGCTGATTCTCTGGGGATTTTTGACACGGTTAATTCCTCAAGACTCAAATAAACCCCTATGAACTGATACTCATATAAATATAGGACCATCATCCGCTAGCTGCCGAATGCTCAGCCAGCAACAAGACTATCAGATCGGGAGCCCCTCTAACATTTTGAGTCGACCAAGGTTGGAATGATTGGTTTGCACACGGTAAAAAGCAGTCACAATTACGTCGTGGTACAGTTATTCCCATTTGTTGGTCGAGTTTTATCGTTACGGTCAGAATTGGTAAGAAAATGAATGATAAAGTTCAAGAATTGGCTTGACTACAATTTTAAGGCTTGGGTTTCCTGTTTGGGTTAGGATTTGATTTATGTATTTAGTGTTTTGTGTATTTACGGTTGGACTTTGGTTGTATGAGTACAGTGGGGGGTTAGAGAATGGGATTTGTATTAGGGGTGGAGTTTAAGCTCAGGGCTGAGGCTGGACTTCAATATAACTTTAAGGGAAAGTGTAAGAGTGAACTGGTAAGTGTTAGTGCTAGGTTCGGGTTCTAGTCCAGGACCAAGACGCACTGCGAACCACAACACCAAACGTTATCCTATTGAACGTAACTTTCCATTTCGTAACTCCAACATCTTTCCCAGTCTAGACTGCCACGGTATTCCTAGCTCCGGTCCGAAGTTTGACCCTTATCCTTGCTCTTCTCCTACCCTCACCCCCTATACCGAACCAAAGCCCCAAATTGTTCCAAGTCTGTACTGTTGCTGTATACTGGGAGACCGGGTGTACGACTTTCCTAGAGGGAAGGCGCATAAATGTGATTAAAAACCATCCAAGAAAACACTGCGGCTCTCTAGAACCTTCAGACTATCTGGGGTTCTAATGCACAAAGTGCTGCGGTACCCCAGCAGAGGCAAAAGAAGGCTGTTTTCAGTAAAAACCTTCACTGGATCAATCCAACGCATGCAAATATATACAGCAACGGAGGAATTTGACTTAACTATGATAATATTTATCCCTGCATGGAACTGAGGGAAAGTGCTTTGTAAAACGCTCATTTCAGCCATCGCTCCCCTAACCTCCACGCGTGCAAGCACCTTAAATTGAGAAGAATTTACTCATTTATATGACCTTGGTGCTTAATGAAGGAACTGGGTGCTTGCACCATGTGCCTGTCCTGCATTTTTTAATATTTTAGCTATCTTTACTAGGTTATTTTAGACTACACTTGTTCCAGCCTCCCAAACTGCTTATCCTCTAGAGTGATTTTATGGAAGTCATTATGAATACAGATGGCTTAAGGAGGACTCTATAGTCCTCCTATTACCATGTTTGGCCGATAACGCCCCCTGCGCGATCATAGCGAAGAGGCGTCAGTGAGTGTTGATCTGACATCCTCTCGAGGCTGCATTACGCATTGCACCTATGCTGTCCATGTAAGTCAATGACTGGAATGTACATTTCTGACTTATTAGCCGTTGTCAACGAGCCATCTCTGATCTTTTTTTGGTAAAATACTTATGCCTACATCAAAAGTCGCTGTATGGCTGCTGGTGGCGGAGCTCCTATCTGCCCATTCGCCGATTCTGCGTGCTAACTTCGATCAACGCACCTTACACACTTTCTCTCTCTCTCTCTCTCCGATAAAGAGCCAGGGTTTGTGGGTAGTAAAAAGAGTGAGTGGTATTAGAGCTTTCTAAGCCTTCATTCTGAGTTTTCAGTCGAAAGTTTAGTTAGTTACCGCGAAAGATCATAACCTATGGAAAGTATGATTGGCTAGGCAAATCCGAACGGTCGTGTCCCATCGACTCTGGTGTTCCTGGAAATGGCACTACTCAAGCAGTCAAAAGTTGATAGAGTAATGGGAGTGTAGAGCCCTAGAAGACAGTGGCATAACGGTAACTAATAAATCGGGAGGAGAATGAGGAGTACAGACAAGAACAAGGGAGACTGAGATAGGCATTTCTGACTTATTAGGCATCATCACTAGCCCTACCCAATCTGGATTTTGCAGCACCTGGGATTCAAATTTGGATACGTTCACAATTGGTCGTTACGAAGTCCAACGTTCTACCGATGAGCTACGAGCCCGTTGTCCTGTGAAGCCCACAGTAATCCCCAGGCCGATCGCCTTACACAACTTAATCAGTGAACGCACTTCCACCATTATATGTATGTAGAAGGAGAACATCAATGAAGGCAAGGAAGACCGGAATAAAAATTTCTAGCATATTAGCCATCGTCAGCCAGTCTTATCGAAATATACGTTTTGTCACAGCGGAGTGTCGAACAGGCGTTCTTCGATCATTAAGCTTTATTAAGTTTATCGCTCTTTTAATGAGCCGTAGGCCGCATGGTCAAGGGGTTCGAGGCTGAATCAAAGATCTTGGATGGCCACGTAAAGTGGTTTTGATGTTCACGTTCGAATAAACTTGGGTTTGGGCAGAGATGACTGGTTGGCTGGTGAGGACTAATACGCCTGAAATTGTCATCCCCACTCTCCCTCATCCTCTCCAGCACTCCGCATTCGGTAACGCTAAGCAAATGCCTTCGGGGACTCTAAACCGAGCCCAGGGTCTAGCGGGAGGAGGACATCACGTAATCTGGTCGGTGAACTTGCATCCACCATAATATCCGTACACTTGTGTCGTTGGCGATATCTGCGGATACGTACATCCCGCGGATTTTAGGAGGCGTCTCACCATCGCAACATCTAACGTGACTAAAATTTTGAATAACATGAGCCTAAAGAAGCTAAATGAAATTTTGCAGCACTGGTAAGTTGCACCAACTTCTGTATAATGGGCAACTCTACAAACAAATTGAGAAGGCCGCTTGGGTCAAGTTTCACTCACGTTTTTTTGGGGCACCTACAAGAAAGCGTGTCGACAACAAGGAATACGTCCGAGGCCTAGCTAATGTTATGAATAACTTACATCCGAAGATAAAATTCCTGCAGACAGTTGCCCTTTCTATACGTTCTCGTGTTTAGACATGAAGATGACTCAATAAGGTGAATTTTTTTCCACAAAAATACCTGGAAAAGGCCAACAGTTCATTTTGCACGCTTTCTGTCGATAAAATGGAAACGAACTCTGGTACGTTCACTTTTTTAACGAGTGAGACTGAGATACTCTATGCTGAAATCGCCCTATCAAAACCGTCTTACTTAACCATGGTTATCCTGCAGGCTTCGTGCAAAATTACAGCACCACTTTGCGGCCGAAATTGATCGAAGGTCAGTTCTGAAAACAAACCATTATGATATCCTTATCGTTTAAGGGTGATAATGTTTCAAAATAATCAAACGACGGTTGCACTGCATCATAGAAAGGACAGCACTGCAGCTGAACTCGTCGTCATTAGTCCCACTAAAAGCCTTTCAACCGACCAGGCAAAGGATACCTTGCCATTTGCACGCCACCCAAAATTATGCTTATGAATTCACGTGCACTTGTGGAAGCAAGTGCATTGGGCGAACGCAAAAGGCAGTTGGCAGCCCGGGCCGCTGAACATTTGTCTAACTGGCTTCTCAAACAAGGAGCTAAAATACCCCGGTCTTTGATTATGAAACATCTGCTAAACAGGGGTCACTCTGTTGACCTCAAAACAGTTTTCCGAGTACTTGTTCGGGCACAAACAACTCAAATCTTGCGCTACTTGGCAGCACCTATATACGGTGAGAGAAACCCGAACTATGCAAGCAGTTAGACTATGTGGTAAATCCCCAATTTCCCTGGTAATCTTCATCCCTAGCTTTATTCACGACCGTGATTTGTGCTAACATCTCTCCCCATTTTATTTCCTATATGAAGATTTAAGGTAACGTTTTTCATCTGACCATTCTTTGAAGTAAACCATGACTCTTGCTGTTATGCATTGATATTTTGTACATATTCAACCTGCTGTTATATACAGTAGGTGACCTATCTCATGCAATGTCGTGATCAAAATTTGCGTTTGTATTTTAGTGTACATTTGGTCTAGTAATTTTGGTTTGTTCCGTGGATTTAAGGTTCATAAAGCCCCTGATAAAAGAATACTACACTTTCACTCTTGTATATTGACGATAAGCAGGCAGGATTTTGGTGAAATCGGAGGTTGCCGGATATCCAAAAATTTGCTGCGCTATGTACTATCAAAAAATCTATTGTTTTCGAGTGCCGTGCTAAAAAAGAACATTATAATATAAGCACGATATATTTTAAATAAATTCTTCCTGGAACCAGGAAATTTGATCGTAATTCAACGAAAATCACTTGAAGACAAATGAGAGTAATCGTATTATTTTCCAATTCTGATTTTAAAATTGCCGCAACATGCAGGAATAAACATGTTTACCAGTATTTTTGTTTTATTACGGCGAAAATTGAGGCACAAGATACTGTGAATATCGACACCATGAACAAACTTTATTAAGATGGAAGCATGCAATAAGATAATTTTTACAAAATAGTTTCCTTTATTCTGGAATTTAGAAACTGAATGGATAGAAGATTAGGAATTTTCGCGAAATCTTCTTATATATATTCGGCCACTCTGCTGAGCATTCGCAATTTTAGAACAGGGACTAAAAGTAAAAACCTAGTGAAAAACGTTCCACTTTAAGGAAGAAAGTGAGTCCTTTCATTTTCAGCAGAAAATGTACCACTTATTTTCGGGAACTCAAAACATGTTCAAACTTTCCATTCTTACCGTGGCTTAACTTTGATAAAAGGTAAATGTACGCAGACAGTCGTCAGCGAAATAGCTAATTAAAGCGATTTTTTAAGAAATAACTTAATAGAGCACATTTTTGGTGTACAATTGTTCTCCTCGTCAACGAGTTTACACGTGTATGTATTATAAATTTGCCTAAAAACATTAATTTTGTACACTTTTTAAGAAATATCTTATTTTTAAGGTTTTGGCAAACACCCAGAATAGAATCCAAATTAATGGCCGAGTATGACGTTTTGAGGACGATTTGGATCTAATTGTAATCCAGTACCAGAAATGCCCATGAATGAATTTGACGAAAGGAAAGTTTCTAATATACGCAAAAGGACAATGTTACGAGTTCGCCTGACAATTCTGTTCAACTTTATTACTCACAGCTACAGCGATTTTTTACGTTTTCGGAATTTACTGCCTTTTTAAAAATGTTGGTATTTCCAAGTAAAGAAACCTTAATTTTCATGTTTTAGTTAATAAATAAATTCACCGAAGGTTGATCATTATTATTTCAAATCTTTGTTGAATGCGTTGGTGCCGATTTGCGAGCGATTAACCGTCTTTCGTAAATTTTTGCAGTGTTTATGTGTTAGGTTCTATACTGTACGTTATGAAAAGACAGGTTGCAGCTGATAAGATGTCACGAAATTTTCTGAAACCAATATATCCTGCTGCGTACGTCTGTTTTAAATTTGAACGCGGGAAAATAATTTTGAAACAAATAAATGTCAAATAATATACACCGGGAAGCTGGTCTGGGACTGCATTTTAACGGGAAGACTGCTTCCATTTCCCTCGATAACACCTCGCTACCAATGCATTATATAATTAATAGAAAGTTTCCGTTTTTTTCACAAGTTCATTTTTAAAATAATTGTGCTAAAAAATCGTCACTTGCAGGCATTGAGAGGTGCAGTCACCCTTTTGGAATAATTAGCCAAAAAAATAGTCCCCTTGCCTTTTGAGAGGGTCACCGAATTACGCTCATAACCTAATATCTGCAAGTATTTCCATCTTCCCTATGAGGCAGGTCAACTGTCTCAGCTAGCTTTCAGTAGACCATGACTAACGGTTTTCTCTTAAAAGAACCATGAAGATGGGGCACTTTGTACACTATTGTATCTAATATACATTAAGAGTCACATTCGCATTTTTAGGGCTTACAGGTGAAACCATACTCACTGCTAAAAGTCCAAACACGTGTTTCGCCGGTATTTTGCCGCTGCGGTGGGTTCGGCTCATCAGTGGGTCCCCTCCAAATAGACTGATTTAACTCCAAGTTTGTGATTAATTTCTGAGGAAATTAAAAATTGATTAAATTAAGAATTAAATTAAAACTTGATTGAAGCCTCGGCCTCCAATGTGAGCTCGGTTAATCGATTTACCGATCTGGCCCGGTGTATCAAGCCCTGCGCAGTCGCCTCCGGACTGGCGCCACTAGCGTTTTATTGACTCCTGTGGGGTGTAGGGGTACTAGTTAGGGTAGCACTACACAGATAGCATTGGTCGCTCCATTTGTCTCATTACGCAGGTGGTGAATGCTCCTGTGGCCGCCTCTAACTGGTACCCAACTCTCACCTGTGGCTCCTCGAAGTTGGGTTCTTCCCAGCGGCCACACCCCGGGCAACCGTCGACCGGCGGGCTGACCAGGTGAGGGTCTCCGGTGTTGTGATTGCCTCCACACCCGGTATGCCTGACTCACGAACCCACCTCCCCTCTCAAAGAAAGTCCTGCGGTGGGGGCGACAGCAACCCCGTAGGCGGCCAGACTAACTCGGGTCGTTCTTCCACTAAAACAAAACCGTGACCCATAGTGGAGTTCGGCGGCCGTCTGGGATGTCCGAGCAGCCCTATTTAGGGATAGCACTGCTTGCCTCCTCGCGGAGGAAGGGGCTGAAAAATGTGCCCTAAAAAATTGCTGGTTCTCACGTCTTCTGCAGCCGGCCGCGGCTCATGAGATCATAAACTACCGCGGTCGTAAAACTCAAACAAACAACAGGCACCCCCGTCCCCATCCCCTCGCCATACTCTTCCAGGGCTGCTCGGGTGAGTCCACTCACACTAGCAGCCTGGAATGTCGTTCCCTTTTAGACAATCCCTAAGAGCAACCGGCCGGAACGGAGGACGGCGCTAGTCGCTCGGGAACTGGTGCGCTACAAGGTGGACATTGCTGCTCTCCTGTGAGACCCGATTCTCTGAACGAGGGTCAGCTGGAGGAGGTGGGGGCCGGCTATACTTTCTTCTGGAGCGGCCGGCCAGAGGCAGAGCGACGCGACGCTGGTGTTGCCTTTTGCCATTCGTAACGACATCAGTGGGACGTCTGCCCTGTCTGCCGCAGGGTATCAATGATCGCCTGATGAGCCTCCGCCTGCCTCTCTTCAGAACCAGTTCGCCACCATCATCAGCGCCTACGCTCCCCAATGACGAGCTCTGATGACGCGAAGGACAAATTCTACGAGGACCTGCACGCCTTGCTGGCGACTGTGCCGAAAGAGGACAAGTTAATTGTCGCTGGTGATTTCAATGCTCCGCGTCGGGACGGACCACGCTGCCTGGCAGGAGTGCTGGAGTCCCCACGGTCTCGGTAGCTAACGATAATGGCCTCCTTCTTCTGCGCACGTGTGCGGAACACCATCTCCTGCTGACCAACACCTTCTTCCGCCTTCCGACGCGGGAGAAGGCCACGTCAGATACACCCTCGGTCGCTGGCGCTGGCATCTGCTGGACTATGTTCTCGTCGGGAGGCGAGATCGACAGGACGTGCTGGTAACCAAGGCGATCCGCGATGCCGATGGTTGGACAGATCACCGCCTTGTCATCTCCCGCAGATGAGGCTCCGACTGCAACCCCGACGAAGGCCCCAAGGTAAGAGGCCGCCATGTAGGTTAAATACTCTTTATTAAATTTGCCTGCTCACCGTTTTGATTTCAGCAACCAAATAACCGAGTAACTGGAGGACCTGCATACTCCCAGATGATAACGCTACCGTGGAGACACGATGGTGTCAACTGCGAAATGTCATCAGTCCACCACCCTCGATGTGCTCGGACGCGTACACCGTCGACCACCAGGACTGGTTTGACGACAATGACGCCGACATCAGCAACTTACTCGCGGAGAAGAATAGACTACACAAAGCCTACAGTGGACCTTTCGAACTGACGCCACCAAAGCAGCCTTCTTCAGATGCAGGCGCCTTTGACAGCAACAACGGCGCGGGAGATGCAGGATGCCTGGATGATCCGAAAGGCTGAGAAATCCAGGGTATGCGGACCGCAATGAAATGAAAACTTTTTCAAAGCCATCAAAAGCCATCTACGGCGTATCAAGGGATTACTTGCTAACTCCTTCTGACGGAAAACGACGATCACGCAAAATTACGACGCTGGTGCGGAAACGCGCCGATATTACCGCTCATTTAGTAAACTGTCGATTGCTGCCTTGACCAGCTCCCTCGGTGGACTGAACAATGAGCACCGGATACTCGCACCTACCAGAAACCGTCGGGCGTACGCAGATTTCCGGCGGGCGAAGCACCGGGATGCGATATTTCCGGTATACAGCACGATCAGGCCCGGCGACGAAGAACTCACAACACTCTTCAGGGATGGCACCGGAACAGGATATGGAGGATTTCAAGAAAGAAGACGCGACATCGTCCATCTCTACAAACGGAACCGGCATCTGTGTGATAGGGAAAATGTCGTTAGCAACTCAGCATGGGGAGATATTTAAACCCGTACATATTTCTCGTCAATGCTAACGGTCAAACTTCGGAGCAGGGGCACCTTCCGGAAGTAACGGCACCATCGACCTGCGTTCCGGCGAATCTTTTACGCAGCTTCAGAAGTGTCAGATGCGACTCACCACGCTGTGGATCTAACGAAACTTTGCGGCACGGTGAATCGTGACGGACTGTGGAATGTACAGAAATTTATTGTCCCTAAAGCGGTTTTATGGGCATCAGCGCATGACAGGATGACGCGTCACAACAGGGACGGTATCCCGACGTGCCGGTGATAAACCGGGTGAAACGGAGCGGCCCCACCTCTTCGTCTGTTACTCGGCCGCGTGGACGCGCTACGTGACCGGTAAGCCACAGCCATCGCATCGCCTACAGAACTGACGGGCTTCTAAACAGTCAAGTAATGCAGGCTCCAACGCGCATCTACGACTACGGTCGCGACTTTGCTTGCTGGACGACGCACGCCCCGCCAACACCGTGACAGAGGACGTACGGAGCATGGACCTCTTCACGCCGGAGGCGCGCCGATTTACGGATTGATATTTTGAAAATACAAACAGTTATTGTCATACCAGCGCTTTTCCACCAGCGCAAAGAGTATACCGTACTCCTCGAATCTGAATGTCGGCGATTGCTCACCTCAAAAACGTGAAACTTAAACATGGAAGCTTTTTTGATGTAGCTGGCTTTGAAGATCGATACGGTTGCCCAGCGGAGGATACTCCGAAACTGATGAAGGCTTTTTGAAGCCGGCTGGAATACTCAAAAGCCAGTGAGTCGCCGCGACCATTCACTTTCGAGCCGCCAGGCTGAAAGTGGCACGGGGCAATGATAGCGTAAACGCTTCTGGAGCGACACGGACATCCGCTCGAGGAACCAAAGGCCGGGAAGCTGAATACTTATGTCAGCTGCGCCGCAGAATATACTGAAGCTGAGATGGCAGGGCGGGATCGCGGAAGAGTGCAGGAGCACGGACGGAATCCTCGCGCATCCAGCGCGCAGAACAAAGTGCAGCTTCCGCGATGAGCGACACCTGATGCGGGGCGTGAGCGACGCGAAACGACTTCGTTGATGACCGGACCAAATTCCACGGTACCGATATCGACCCGCATCCGGCACCGGCATGAACTCCGATCACTCCAGGCTTTATGCTCCAGATCTTCAAACTACGGCCTGCCCGGTGAAAGCCTGGAACGCTTATTCCCACTATCAAAGGCTGTTTGTTATTATACGTTTGATGATTAAAATGACTCAAATCCGGGCAAATTATCGTCTCAATTATTACGCTCGCTGGTCGCTGATTTCTGATATCCCGCGCTTCGGAACGGCACCGATATGTTCTTATTGCCTGATATTGACCTTCAAATCGCTCAACAGCGTCTCATATCATAAATTTTGCCGCAAATTATCAGATGCCGATGTGGTATCGCGTATATTGAAATTCTGTCGTTTACGAAGCGTGCGGTTCAATAAATCCTCTGGCGAAATTACTCGAAATTGAAGAAGTCGGTACGTTTGTTGATGCGATCAATACCGGCGTGGTTCAATTCTATTTTCCATTCATGCATTACCGTCATCAAACTGGTGGATGGTGGTTACGATTTCGTATCAACCATCCGGCACGATAAAGGCTGTTCTGCGTTCTCCAATTTATAAAGTGATGATCATCTTTAATCTGAGCTGCTGTTCTCCAAATCGGTTTCCATCGACAGAACACGAAACCGCTATCTTCGGACCGACTCGCGAATCCATTCGACGGCGATGGAGATTATTCAACATATAAGCACGAATCGCCGTTCTGCGCAATCATCCGGTTCAAACATATTCCGATATAAAATGATCAGAACTGGCGAAAGATGAATTGATGCGGCTGCCCGATATCGGGCTTCTATCAACCAAAATACCAGCTGGAAGGGACGATAACTGTCATCCCGACGGTAAACTGATACTGGGCGTCAGTTTAACGCTGTACGTATCAATCGATCAAACCAGCGATGATGATGGCGACTGGTGCGAAACGCGGGGCGTCAATGGTGGATCGTTCCGGCACCGTTTGTCGTCAATACTGACCTCAAAGAAAATGGCGCAGAAACATCTCCGTGACGTCGGTTATCGCCGAAGCCGTGCTGGGTTCCAGAAGGAAACCGCGCTGCAATCCATGTTGTGGTATGGATAAAGATTTCAAATATTACGGCGGGTGGTTCCGCTGAAGTACTGGCACGAAGTCGGACCGTTCGTTTGGGGATACACGACCCGATCTTGCGGCCATAACGTCGGCTATTTCAGGACGCTTCAACTGGCCAGTATATCTAAAGAACAACTCGGATCGAACATTCGACTTCATACCTGATTCGTTTTGTTTTACCCGTGGAAGACCAGTTGATCCGAACTTCAGGGTTGCGCTCGCCAGATTTGAAAGGAGAACAAAGATAATGAACGTGCTTCGGGGTTTCCTGTTTAACCGGTCAATGATTGGTGATGCCGGAGGATGGAGAGGAACATTACCGAAGCTCGGAAGTGATGCGAAAACCGAAGACGTGGGCACTACCAAAGACGCACCGTTCCGCAAACAAAGGCAACGTCAATAAATCGGCTACGAAATCTCGCTGGAAGGTTGCTCCGTCGTTCATTCCCGGTCAAAATGCCATATCGCTCCAATATGTCGTTTGGAATAGCAAATCACCGACATAAACGGTTGAAATGTTGGAGTCGGAGACGATGTCGTTATACAGCGTTTTCGTTGATGCGTTCGGTACGGTTCGGAAAAGTGCGTTTGATATCTTCGATGAAACGTATTGGCAATTTTGAATCCATATATCGATAAATTATGGAACGGAACGCCGTTGAACAGGCGCGGATAAAATGCTTCCGTGCGATGACGCGGATGATTCCATAGGACGATCATCGGTAAATTCGTTTAGTCTTCGTATGGTAAATATGGGGGAATCGGACAGTGGCATGGGTTGGGACCGCCGGAATATCGCGGTAAATTTGGGTTCGATAAGTTCGATGATCGTTCGACAGCGTCGAGACGGATGTTGTCGCGAATCCGTTGATGATGTTCGATACCGGCTATTACAATGCGGTCATCCGGCATTTCGTCATCCATGGACGAAGGCATGATGAACATCGATATCGATGACATTAAAGTCATCGTTTCGTCGGTACTTCGATCATCAAAGTGTTCGATATATGGAATGAACGTTTGGCATAATTATCGATTCGGTATCGAACATTCAAAACATGGCGGAAAAATTCGATGGACATTCGTTCTTCGTTATCGCAGCATGAACTTCGGAATATTCATGGGTAACGGCACTTCTGCGCTATACGGCATTCATTCGAACGTTAAGATCGTCGAACGCTGGAATCGCGATCAATAGCCGGCAATTCGTCATTATCGATGATTCGACTAACGTTTCGTAATCATATTCCCTGAATATTCAGAACATTACCATTCGGAATGAGATGACGATATGATCCATATTTATTCCAGTCGTTTATTCGATACCGAAACGTCGAAGAATATGAAATATCTTCGAATAATTCGATATCATACTGAATCTTCTTCGATGTTATCGTTGAATTACTATGAATATCGTCATCGCTTTATGGAATCGATATCAAATCATTATACTAATTATATTAAGCATTCGTTCGATGTTCCGTCATTCTTCAAAAACTGGCTCGAAATGACCCATTCACCCACTTCCACTTCACTAACATCTATGGAATACCGTCAATGAAATCATTCGATATAAAACGCAATCGTAATGAACATTAGTGACGCGGATGCGGCTAAAATTTCAGGATCGATCAGCACTTCATATGATCAACAAAATCGATATGATTCAACGACTTTCCGCAAATCATCGAGATGGCGGAAATTAATGAATAATGAAAATCATGAAACCGGTTCCTTCGATAAAGCGCAAGGTCGTCGAAATAATTCCATAGAATATCATATATGACCGAATTCGACGCCGCATATATTGATTATTCGAACTTTGAACAACACCACTAGTCTTTAACACTGATACGATAGAAAGTCGTCGAAATTAAGAAACTTCTGAATATTTGTTATACCCTCGAAATTTGGATGCGATGTTCGATAAAGATAAAATTCGGCTTTGGAACATACAAAATTCGTATTCCGACTGGAAGATCGGTAAAGATGAACATTCGTTTCGCGTCATCGTCGAACTTTCCATTCAACACCAACTTTACCAACCGCTGACTCCACTTCATCCCCATTCCACTTCGCTTTATATTGTAAAGGCGATGGGCCTTAATGCGTAGATATTCGACGCTGCGACAACAGAAATTCTTCACGCGATGGCTTCCGCGACAATATTCCATTCATTAATATCGATGATACCGCCATTCGATGACTATCATTACATATAACCAATTCGATTCACTTGAAGTTTTGCGGTGCGACTTCAACTTTCGCCCCAAGCATCGGCTTTGATGCCGCAGTAAAAGAACTGGTATAAAGATTTTAGTGAACTGGTCGCTGTACTGAATTAATCGTTTACTGATGTTTTGATGCTGACAACCAGATAAATCGACTTCAACGCCAATCATAACGGTGTAAATATATTGGCTTCAAAACAAAGAATTATACGGTTATCGAAATCGATTACTGATGGAGCTTCGAAGCCTTCAGCCTTTCATTGCGATCCGCCAATATCGATACTTTTAATACTTCGAGAATCGACTTGGTGCAGCAGCGCTAATGACTTTTTATTCAAAGAACGTTAATGGCGTATGATGCGCCATCACCATTCGCTGCGAAAAAAGATGCGGCAATTGCCAAAAGATGCATACCTTTTCTGAAAAGATTTAAAAATTGACCATATGGACTGGGTTCCATTCAAAATGGATATTGGAAGTCGATGATTTGATCGATATCCGATCG